>QANX01004564.1:3909-77963 GCA_003254975.1 Ochetophila trinervis
AAAAAAAAAAAAAAAAAACCCTAATCGCACTACAGGCGCCTGGGGTTGCACCTTGGGTCACACTTGGGCAGGTCTGTCCACAAGGCATTCCTGAAAAAAAAAAAAAAATCCTAATTTTGTTTTATTTTCATTTTCTTTTTTGCTTAGGGTAATATTTGCTTTCCATTAGTCTAATTCTTATTTTTTTTGCTTTTCTTTTGATCTATTTTCTTTCTTTAGTTAGGTTTTGAGATTGTGATAATTGTTTTTCTTGTTTTGATTTGTTGTGTTTCACTCTAAAGTGCAACTTGATTCTAGAGATTGTGAGTGGTAAAAGGCTTGAGTAGTGAGCACATTGAGGGTAAAAGCCAAAATTGTGTGAAACACAAGCTTAGTTACCATTAAAAAAAGTGAAACACGTGAGGGAGAGAAGTAAGGATTTTCGTTTTACTAATCTTGTCTTGTAGAAACTAAGATGTCAAGAAGAAAAGGAAAAGAAACTCATTATGAGGAAGAACACGAAAAGGAGATGACATCGGACATGAAGCTTTTTTACAAAGCCTTCAAAGGAGAATTTCGAAGGTTGAACAAGAAGATGGATATGCTAAATGATAAGGTAAGTGAAGTCTTTTTGACCGCATCTCCAAGGAGGGAGGAACCAGGAGCTTGGAGACATGAGCATAATGAAAAGAAAGTCACACTTGCACCTTTATCTCAAATGGAGGTGTATTTTGAACAATTGAAATTATCCAAAAGTTCATATGGGGATTTGGGAAGTGAGACAAATAAAAAAATTGAGTGTAAAGAGGCCAAAAGTGAAAATAATATAAATAAAGGCCCAATGGTGAGTGATTGCACTAATAAGAAAAATAAAGAGGAAAGTGCAATAGAAAAAAGTGAGATGAGTGAAAAGAAAAAGAGTTTTAATGCAAAAGAGAGAGAAGTCAATAGTGCATTTTTAGGCAAGAAAGCAATATTATTAGAGAAGTTTCGAGAAGTTTTGCTTTGTGAAACTAACCTTAACCCCAATTTGCCTAGTGTTTTTATCTCTTTATTGCAGGACTTTGATGTAAAATCAAAATTGCATGGCGTGCCTAGAACTATTAAATATGATAACGATGAGGAATTTTTGAGTCCCTTTGGAAAAGTTTTATATGATAACATGTGGAGGATATTCAAACCAGGAGATTGAGATTGGGTATATTTAAGGAAGAAGAGGTTTCCTAACCTTAGAAAATCAAAGTTCGATGCTAAAGGAAATAAACCGTTTCAAGTGCTTGAAAGAGTCAATGACAACGCATACAAAATTGCCCTTCAGGGGGAGCACAATGAGTCTGCTATTTTCAATGTTTATGATATTTTTGCTTTCGAGGACGAATCTTTTTGAAGAAGAAGGGAATGATGCGGGCATCATAGAGTCATATTCTAGCATTGAAACAAAAGATGATGACATCATCTTACCTAGTAAACCAGTGATGCGTTCTCGAGTTAAGAAGATCAAAGAGGAATGCTTGGACTTGTGAAAAGAATTATGGATGAAGATCGATTCAAGTTTCCAAATGATTTGAACACTTTTCCGAGGCCTAATGATGATTTAAGCATGTTGTCCAAGCAAGGGATGAAAGTCGTAATGATGCTCGAAAGTTGCGGAGATGAAACGGCGTCATTTTAAAAATAAACAACTTAGAATGGCAATTTCGTAATTTTAGCTATTTTCGGATTATAATGGCAGTTTTGTAATTTTTGCTATTTTCGTTTTTAGGGTTAGTTTTCAACCTTAGGATTATTTTCTTAATATTTAATGGTTTAGATTGATTCTTAATCTACCCCTAGTCCTTATATAAAGGGGGATCAATTCTTTTGTAAGACAGATTTGAGTTTTTAATCAATTGAGAGAATTAATTTTCCTATTGCTCCCAGGAGTATTCTTGCAAGGTGAGGAATCAATTTCTTCTTCTTGTTGCATTAGGAGTTGAATTATCTTATCAAAGTAGAAATACTTTGTGGCGATTATTCTTCTCTTTCCCTAACCTTCTAATCCACGTTTTTATATACAAGTTATCTAAGGGTTTGGTAGGGCGGGTTCTTGTTTCCAATTACTGTTCAATATTTCTTGTGTGTTTGGGGTTTCAGATTCTTTAATCTTGGAGTTCCGCATCAATTGATTAAAAACTCAAATCTGTCTTACAAAAGAATTGATCCCTCTTTATATAAGGACTAGGGGTAGATTAAGAATCAATCTAAACCATTAAATATTAAGAAAGTAATCCTAAGGTTGAAAACTAACCCTAAAAACGAAAATAGCAAAAATTACAAAACTGCCATTATAATCCGAAAATAGCTAAAATTACGAAATTGCCATTCTACGTTGTTTATTTTTAAAATGACGCCGTTTCATCTCCGCAACTCTCGAGCATCATTACGACTTTCATTCCTTGCTTGGACAACATGCTTAAATCATCATTAGGCCTCGGAAAAGTGTTCAAATCATTTGGAAACTTGAATCGATCTTCATCCATAATTCTTTTCACAAGTCCAAACATTCCTCTTTGATTTTCTTAACTCGAGAACGCATCACTAGTTTACTAGGTAAGATGATGTCATCATCTTTTATTTCAATGCTAGAATATGACTCTATGATGCCCGCATCACGTGTTGTAACTCCATTTAGCCCATGGTATCCAATCAGACCATTTCTGGGGACAATCTCCTGCAAAGCAACGCAGATATTGTTCCACAATATGATTGACCACCTCGGTTTGCCCATCTGTCTGCGGGTGGTAACTCGAACTCATGCGTAAGACAGTTCCCTGTATATGAAACAATGTGTGCCAAAACGAGCTTAAGAAAAATTTATTGCGATCACTGGTGATGGATGTAGGAATGCCATGAAGCCGAACCACATTTGAAACAAAAGCCTTGGCAACTGAGAGAACGGTGAAAGGATGCTTTAATGAGATGAAGTGGGCATATTTGCTGAGTCTATCAACTACCACCATGATTACCGTATACCCATTGGAAGAAGATAAGCCTTCAATGAAATCCATAGAGATTTCAGACCAAATTCGAGTAGGAATGGGCAGGGGCTGAAGAAGGCTTGCAGGCTTCATGGTGTTGGTCTTAAAACGCTGGCAAATTGCACATTGTCGAATATATTCCTTTACTGTTTTTCTCATATTAGGCCAGCAAAAAATCTTCTTAAGCCGAGTGAAAGTCTTGTGATAACCAAAATGGCCTCCAACAGGAGTTGAATGGCTCTCTGCAATAAAAACAGGAATTAGAGGAGATTTAGAAGATAGGAATATGGTACCTCTTTTTAACCACACTTCATCTCGTTGGGAATAAATTGAATTGTGGATCAGATTGTGGTAAAATGAGTCTTGGAGGACCTCCTGCTGTAACTAAGATCACCAATCGGCTTGAGGTATGGATACTGGTAGAAATTGGAACTCCATGTTTCTAGACAATGAGTCCGCAGCTTGATTTTTAGTCCCACGTTTATATTCGATGACATAGTCATATCCCAGAATTTTAGGCAACCACTAGGCTTGTGCTGGAGTGGTAATGCGTTGCTCTAGAAGATATTTGAGGCTTTTATGATCGGTTCGAACGGTGAATGGTTTCCCCAGAAGATATGGCTGCCATTTATGAATGGCTTTGACTATAGCTAGCATCTCTCGCTCATAAGTGGACAAACGTAAGGAAGTACCCTTGAGTGCTTCACTAAAATAGGCAATTGGTTTGCCGTGTTGAGTGAGTACTGCTCCTAAGCCAACCCCAGTGGCATCACATTCAATCACGAAGGGCTGAGAAAAATCTAGAAGCTCCAAAACTGTGGGTGACGTCAAGATTTGTTTGAGTGCTCCAAAGGCTGTTTCTGCTTTGGCAGTCCAATGGAACCCGTCTTTGGAGAGGAGATGTGACAAAGGTGCGGCAATTCCTCCGAAGTGGCGAATAAACTTCCTGTAGTATTCGGCTAAGCCTAAGAAACCTCGAACCTCTTTTGCGGTGGACGGAGTTGGCCAAGAGAGGACTGCTTCAATTTTTGCAGGATCGACTGCAACACCATGTTCAGAGATAATGTGTCCCAAATAGTCTATAGAAGTGACTCCGAACCTGCATTTTGACCTTTTGGCAAACAATTGATTATCACATAGCAAGGAGAGAATGATGTGCAAATGCATGAGATGTTCCTGCCATGATTTAGAATAGACTAATATGTCGCCAAAGAAAACCAAGACAAACCGCCGCAGATATGGTCGGAAAAGATCGTTCATTAATCGTTGGAAGGTTGCAGGGGCATTTGTGAGCCCAAATGGCATTACCATGAATTTGTAATGCCCATCATGAGTTCTGAAAGCCGTTTTGTGTATATCCCCCGTATGGACTCGAATCTGGTGATACCCTGCTCGAAGATCCAGCTTCGAAAAAAACTTTGCCCCATGGAGTTTGTCGAGTAACTCATCAATAATTGGTATCGAAAATTTATCCTTGATGGTTATTTGATTTAGTGCTCGGTAATTGACACAAAACCTCCAATCCCCATCAGCTTTCTTAACCAGTAGAATAGGTGAAGAAAAAGGGCTATGGCTTGGACAAATAAAACTGGATTGCAGAAGCTCTTGCACCATTCTCTTTATTGCAGCTTTTTGGTAATACGGATAGCGATAAGGACGAACACTTACTGGCCCACTGTTGGGTTGCAAGGTGATGTGGTGATCTTGCATTCGGGAAGGAGGAAGTTCGGTGGGAGTGTTAAACGCAGAAGAAAATTCTTCAAGGAGTCCTGCCAAATCTGTTGGAATTGGATCAGATTTGCCTTCTGGATTGGTGGAAAGTATCTGGAGAAAATAGAGTCACAATCCATTAATACCACTGCAGTCCTTATCGGTTAGAACATCTAGCCCTTTTCGATCTATCCCTTGCAGCGTGCGAGTTAAGCTAGGTCATGGTCAATTTGGAATAATCAGTTTCAATTGGCCCAAGGGTAGCAAGCCATTGAACTCCCAACACAATTGGGCATGCAGCGACTGGAAAAACAAAATAATCCGCAGTAATCAGGTGTCCTTGAACGTCAATGGTTATTCCCTGGCACATTCCTGCACAATTAACTTTTTCTCGATTAGCAACCATTACCTGAAACCTTTTGTTATGGATAACGGGCAAGCCATATCTGGTAACGATTGTTTGATCAATGAAGTTATGAGTGTTGCCACTATCGATCAAAACCACAAGCTCTTTATTTTTTAAACGTCCCAAGACTCGAAGTGTTTGCGGATGGTCAGTGCCGGCTATGGCATGAAAAGAAATCTCAGGCACTTTAGGCATTGTTTCACCATTCTCCATGTCAAATGATGCTTCACCTGTATCTTCCATCATGAAGAGTTGAGGTCTCTCACACCTGTGTCCCGGAGAGAATTTTTCATCACAATAATAGCAGAGACCCTTTTCTCTCCTGTCCCGTGCTTCTTCAGTGGTAATGCGTCGAGGTCCTGGTGCTGACTGAGTTGGTCGTACGTTTGAAGATGGAGATGGCCCCAGTATTCCTCCTGAAGGGTTCGGTCCTGGTTTAGTAGCGAAAATAGATCGAAATGGAAGGATGGTTCGTCTTTGTATCTGATTTTTCTCTTCCATTAACCGAGCCACGCCAATTGCCTCTGCCAAAGAATTTGGTTGTTTGATTTTTACCTCTAAACGGATTTCGTCACGAAGACCTGCGATGAAGCTTCCAATTAAGAACCGCTCAGGCAACCCGTCCACACGCTGGGAAAGCCGCTCAAACGCTTCTTGGTAAGTAGCCATGGTAAGATTTTGTCGGAGGCGCGTCAGCGCTTCGGAAGGATCATCATAGTCTGTAGGACTAAAGCGTAGTAGAGCTGCCTTGGTAAATTCCGTCCATGTCAGTGGTCCGCGAAACTTAATAAGCCATCGGTGCCATTGCAAGGCAATACCTTCGAGGTGGAAGGAAGCTACTTGTGCCTGTTGAGAGTCGGGAACTCCATTGTAATCAAAATACTGCTCCGCTTTATAAATCCATCCGTTAGGATCGTCTCCATCGAATTTGGGAAATGATAGCTTCAAATGTGTGTCATGGCGTTCACCTCGAATTTGACTAGATTCTGCTGTTGCAAAAGGGTTAACTTCATGAGTGATAGTCAGCGGGCTTTGAGTGACTCGCATGGCTTGCAGCTCCGTTAGTACCTGTTGCAAAGTGTTAGAAACTTGTTCAACTCTATTAGAAACCTGGTCGAATTTAGATGCATGCTGTGCTAGGACTTCGTTAACTTCATTGCGAAACTCCATGTTGGATTTCCCTCTTGTTTCCATAATTTGGGAACTTGGCTCTGATACCAAATTGTTAGAGATAATTTTGTAGAATAGAAAAAAAAAAGAGAATTAGATAGATTGAGGAAGAATGTTTTATTTTCATCTGCTTAAAGCTTTATTCTCATACATAATATTTATATAGCCAATACCAGCTAAACAACTAACCCACGATTGCCACTCTACCAAGTGGCTAAAACTAAGGAAACAAACCACAAACAAACTAACAGAAGCCTAACTACTCGCTAACAGATGGAGACCTATTCAACCCCACTAAACCATGCAAGATCATGCAAAGCATACGTAACACAATGTCGATTAAAAATTAATTTTTATTTTATTTTATTCTGAAATAACCCATCAGAAGAAAGTTAGTTTTTCTGTCAGCTCGCGTCTGGTAAGCGGGGTGAAGCGCGTTCAGTATAAATCTCGACGGTTGAAAATTTTATGACTAAATTTTTTCTTTATTTAAAATTGATTGAGGCTCTTTTAAGTCAAATAAAAAAATAACAAAAATGACATAATATAATAGCATATTTTATTTTATTTTGTTTTAGTTTAAAATAATTTTAAATAATATAGAATTAAAAAAATTAAAAATCAAAAAATTAAAAATTTTATTGTGGGTTTTATAAAAGTCTCTAGTTAGATTTTATAGCATATATATATATATATAGATACTAATAATCAAGCATCTTAGAGTATTTTTAATGAAATATAAATTGTTAAAATTAATTTACCATATAAGTAAATATAAATATTGTTTTAAAAAATACACAGCAATTATAATGTATCGAATGAATATTGAACTGGCGTAACTAGACATTGTAAATATGAATGTCTATTTTTAAAAAATTTATTAAATATTGTTAAAGTTTTTTAAAAAGTAATTTAAAAAAAAATATAATTTGTTCAAAACTAAAAATATTTAATAAAATATATAATTAATTAATAATTATAAAGAATTTTTGTACATATTATCGTTTGAAAACAAAATTGAACTGCATTTATACATATAAATTTAAATAATATATTTTTTATGTCAAATATATACCATTTATATTTTCTATTGAAAGTGTTCTTAGCTTATATTATTATATTAAATAATCATATAACATAAATTTTTTGTTATTTATCACTATTAATAATCATCATTAATAAAATTGCAACTGAACTATTTAAAACATCTTTAATATTTCTATTAATTGTTAAACAATTTTTAATATATTAGATAAATAGATAGCTATTTTAAAAAAATAATCTTTAATCATTTTGTGCAAAATTTTACTAAACTGATCTGACAAAATAAAAATAAAAAAAGCTTTATTAAAGACTCAGCAAATTAATATTTCTCTCATTTCCTTCTCTCCCAGTCGAGTCTCTCTCTGTCTCCGTATTTCTCCTTTTATGCTTCAATGGCGTCTCCACTTCCCTGAAATAAATTTCATTTCCATGCGACATTTCAGGGGGAAAAAAAGAAAAGAAAAAAAAAAAAAGGGAAAAGAAAAAAGTATTGAGTTTGGGATTTGTGGTTGTCCAGGCCGTAAATTGCTAGCCAGTGCAGAGGATAACACCGAAAAACTTGTAGATTCGCCGAAAGTTGAAGAGAAGATCGGTGCAATTCCAAATGGTCTATCAATCGACTCTTACGACATTAAGAGGTTCGTAAAGCAACACTCTTTCCAACTCTTCTTGCACCGCCTACAAAACTTTCATTGATCTGATCACATAATTGGTTTATTTAAGTACATCTTAATTTTCATTGGATTATTATTCTTATTATTATTATTTTTTTCTGTAACGTCGTATAGAAATGGAATTGATTGTGGATTTTCTTGAAATTAAGAATGTGGTTTGGTTGGGTTTTAATCATAGAAGCAATATGCATACAGTGGCTGTTTTTTCTTTCTTCCTTTTTTGGTTTTTTTTTTTTTGGATTTTATGGTAATAGACAGTGGATCAATTTAATAATGAATTTACATGTGAAAATAAATTAACAGAACTCATTAAAAAATAATTTTTAAATTTCACAGTATATTGAATAAACATTATACTACATAAGCAAGCAGAGAAAAACTTTTATTTTATTTTCTATGTCAAATAGATGCAAGTGCACGTAACAATGTAACAATTGGAGATGCGGAGATGATATTTGTTAAATGATAAATTTTTTTTTTAAAAAAAAATTATGTTTTAAGGAGATTAATTTCAACTTAGAGAATTTCAATATCAAATTTAATTTTAAAAGTTCAAAATTATATTTTATAATTAAAGTTTAATTTTTTTTAAAATTTTTTTTATCCAGGTTTTTTCACCCGCTTCTATAAATAAAAGAAATGGATAAATGCACTTTAGTACCCTGTAATTTGCTAAACTTTCACATTAGGTCCTCAAGTTTCAAATGTATCACATTAAGCTTCAAATTTACATTTTATGCCATATTAGGCCTTCAAAATTTAAATGTATCACATTAAGTGCCTGTTTGATAACCCATTCATTTATGGTTTTTGGTTTTGAATTTTTTGAAAACCAAAAATGAAAATGCGTTTGATAACCATTTTCATTTATTTTTTTAAAAACCCAAAAACAAAAATGCGTTTGATAACCATTTTCATTTTTTTAAAAACAAAAACCATTTTTACAGTTTTTTAACAAACCAAAAACGTTAAAAAATCATTTTCATTTTCAGTTTTCATTTTTTTTTTGTCTTTTACAATGTCAAAATACAAAATAACTCAAACAAGGTTTGAAACTGAAACCGCCAATACTGGCACCGTCTAGATGTGGCTGAGACTGCCCCAGTTGGGGCAAAAGCTTGGGACCGCCTGGTCGGGCAGGATCGAGGCCGGAACCCGAGACTGCTCGGTAGGGGCTTGAACCCGGGACCGCCCCGTCTGGGCCGAAACCCGGGACTGCCTAGTCGAGGCCGGAACCTAGGATTGCCCGGTCAGGCTAGAACCCGGGACCCCCAGTCGTGCTGAAACCCGGGACCCCCTAGTCGGGCCAAAACCTGGGACCGCCCGTTCGGGCCGGAACCCAGGACTGCCCGGTCGAGGCTAGAACCCAGGACTGTCCGGGTTGGGGCTAGAACCCAGGACTGCCGGATCGGGCTGGAACCCTGGTTTGCCTAATCGGGGTCAAAACCCGAGGCTCTTCGGTCGGACCGGAACCCAGGACTCCCCAGTTGGGGTCGAAACCGGGACTACACGGTAAGGCCAAAATCAGGGACCGCTTGGTTGGGCCAGAATCCGAGACTGCCGGGTCGGGGCCAGAACACGGGACAACCCAGTCGGGCCAGAACCTGGGACTGCTCGGGTCGGGGCTGGAACTCGGGACTGCTCGGTCAAGCTGGAACCTAAGTTCTCCTGGGTTGGGCTGAAACCCGAGTCCTCCTGAATTGGGCTAGAACCCTGGTTCGCTCGGTCGAGGCTGAAACCCGGGGCTCCCTGGTCGGGTTGGAACCCAGGACTCCCTGGTTGGGGCCGAAACTCAGGACCGGCCGAGTCGGGCTGGAAATCGGACCGAAACCTATTTAAATTTATTTGTAAAGTTTTAAAAAAATAGAAAAAATTAATAAAAAAATCATGGTTACCAAAAATAATTATTTAAAAAATAATTAGAAAATAGTTGTTGTTTTTTATTTTTTTCCTTTTAACAAAAACATAAACTAAAAACTACAAACCAAAAACTAAAAGCCAAAAACCATAAACCAAAAACCAAAAACTATAAACCATAAACAAAAACTAAAAATGATAAACGATAAACCATAAATCATAAACAAAAACTAAAAACTAAAAATGAAAACTGAATAGGTTAACAAACAGATGCTAAGCTTTTAATTTACATTTTGTCACATTAGACTTTCAAATTTCAAGTGTATCACATTAATCTTTCAATTTATATTTTATGCCACAATAAATAATTAATGTACTTTAAATTAAAACCTTCTAGAGTTTTTATTTATTTTTAAATAAGAAGCACTACAATTAATTTTATCATTTAATACTTTATACTTTGTAAAAAAATACAATTTAGTCGAATTAAATTAAATTTAACAGAATCTGTTAAATGCAGTATAATAACTCTAAAATTTTTTTCTTTTACCAATTTTCTAAAATATTTAAAAAATTATTTTTTATTCCTCCAAAAAAAATTATTCATCCTAAAGATTATACATATAAATAATAATATTGCTTTTTTCTTTTCTTTTCTTCTACCTTTGCCCTGGGTGCGGACTTGGCGTGAGTTTCAAAGGCCTTTTTTTTTTTTTTTCCACAAAAATGGGCTGTTACCATTAACTGCCTGATCTATATAGTCCGTCCATTTTGATTCGACGGTTGGGGTACGTTGGTATGGTGTCAGACGCTTTTTGTGCTTTCCATAACCATCAGCGTGGGAGAGAGAAAATGGACGTGACCGTTGCCGGCACTGGAACGTGGGTAGGCAGTTTCCTCCCACTTCCTAACTTAACCCCAAAATTTTAATTTTCTCTCGTTTTGGCCTCCCTAGACCGAGTTTTTGAATTCCTGTTCATTGATCCTTACCATTTTTCTGGGATTCTTGTGATCATCTTCCATTGATCTTTGTCTTCTCCTGCCTTAACCTTCAGTCTTGTGGTTCTCAGGTAAGGGTTTGTGCTTGCTTCTTCTCCATTTTTTTTTTTCGATTTTGAACCTGTTTTAGGCTTCCTCTCTTGTTTTTATGGTTTAGCTTGGTCAGAGACCTGTCGTGCCGAAGACTCCTACCACAAAGAAACCCTTTCTTCCAAACTTGAAGGTAAGCTTCTTTCCTCCCCTGATGGATGATTGTGTGCTGCGCATGGTATATATTTGTTTTTTTTTTATATACAACTTGTTCCCGACGGTACTTGCTGTCACTGGGTCTTCCCTAGGTTGTTTTTTCTTTCCTTGGAACTTGTAGCTATCCAGTCATTTCTCATTCTTTCCCTGTAAGCCCTAAGGGATCAGGTCCCCTTGTCTCAATCTTGTATAGCTTGATGGTTAGGTGTCTGCATTGTTCATAACATAGGAACTTTCCTGCCTACCTGACAATCCTCCAAAATTAACCTCGTCCCCTTCCATTTAGGACCTAATATTTGGAGGTCTGTGTTACACTCATTCGTGCTATGGAGGGAACATTTTCAATCGGATCCTACCCCTTCAGAGATTTAGGCCCTCTTTGAGATTAGACTGGTCCCCAGGCAGGCGGCCCTGTACTATGTCTATCCTCAGAGGAGGAAATTCATTCAATTCCTGCCTGAAATTACTGGATGGTAGAAGGAGTGGTTCTTCGTTGGTGGTTGCTAGGAGTCTGGATCTCAGGGAACCATGTTTGAAATGTCTATGCCTCGGTACTTCAAGGGTCGAAGCCACAGATGGAGCTCATCCCTCCCTCTTCTCGGTCAAGCCATCCGTTCCATGGTGGATGCCATACTGGGTTTGAGTCTTACAGAGAGGGACTACAAATTTATTTTGTCTAAGGAGAGGTTATCCTTGGGTATGAATTAGGGGCGATCTTCCCGTTTGCATATTTTTCGTCTTGTGATGTCTAACTAACGTTTCTTGGTTTCTCACAGCCATGAGTGGTCAGGCAGGGAGGAGTAGCTCTCGGAGGGACCTGCCTGGGCACTTTCCCAGGGAGTTGGCCGACCTCAGTGAGGTTCTAAAGTCAGCGAAGCTGACACACAGTTCTACCTCTTGCGGTTTTGCATCTGCCTCGAAGCCAGCTTCCTTGAAGTGGAAGATTCCTGCCTCCAGATCGCAATCTCGATCTGGGGAAGAGCTTTCCTCTAAGAGGAAAGGAATCCTTCATGCATCGAAAGGCAAGGAGCCTGCCACGAGGATGGCTGAGGATGAAATGGCTCGCCTCTCCTTCTATCTAGTCTGCCCGCTGGTCGTTCTTCATCGAGAAGTCCCTCCCCAGGAAGACAACTAACACAGCAACACCCCCATTTCCTCCCTGGCTGAGGAGGCATCACGCCAGTTGGCTTCTGTGAGTTCTTGCCTAAGTATCTCCTCTTTTTCCTTTATCTTTTATCATGTTTAGCCCTGATAAGTGTTGTTTCCTGCAGGCTTTCATGTCAGTTTTCAAGGTCCACGAGCTGGTGGAGATTGAGCTCCAGGCGGCTGACATATCCTTGTATCGCCTTAAGGACGTGGAGAATGAACTGAAAGTGGCCAAACAACGCACGTCTGAGCTCGAGTTCATCCTATCCAGAAAGGAAGGGGAGCTCCAGAGGAAAAATGAGGAGTTGAAGAACAGGGTCCGTGCTCACCAGGAGCTTGAGACTCAACTTAAAAGACTCAACTTAATCTTTCGTAGTGTAATGTTGATGACTTAGTTTTCCCACTACTGTCCCCCCCAAACTCTGGCCTGTTCTCTCAGGACAGGGGAGAGTTTTCTGTTGCTTGTCTTGGATTCATAAGGGAACCAAGGCTTGACCTCAGCTATCGGTTGGAATTCGAGTTAGGCCTGCTGAGCAAATAAAAAGAAGCTCTGGTTCATTCGGAACCTGGGTATGACCTCAGCTATCGGCTGTAATTTGAGTCAGGCCCGCTGAGCAAATAAAAAGAAGCTCTGGTTCATTTGGAACTTGGGCCTAACCTCAGCTATAGGCTAGAATTCGAGTCAACCCACTAAGCAAATAAAAAGAAGCTCTGGTTCATTCAGAACCTGGGCCTGACCTCAGCTATCGGCTGGAATTCGAGTCAAGCCCGCTGAGCAAATAAAAAGAAGCTATGATTCATTCAGAACTTGGGCCTGACCTCAGCTATCGATTTGAATTCAAGTTAGACCTGTTGAGAAAATAAAAAGAAGCTCTGGTTCATTTGGAACTTGGGCATGACCTAAGCTATTGGCTAGAATTCAAGTCATGCCTGCTGAGTAAATAAAAAGAAGTTCTGGTTCATTCGGAACCTGGGCCTGACCTAGCTATTGGCTGGAATTCGAGTCAGACCTGCTGAGCAAATAAAAAGAAGTTCTATAATTTTGAGCGGCGATGCGTTTCGTTCCTGAATGATCACTTGCTTTATTGAAAAATAAAAGTGTTTTACAAATGCTCTACGTCGTTACATTGATCTATTGGTAGTAAGTCTTTAAATGCTCTGCATTCCATGGGTGAGACAACTTTTTTCTGTCTAATCCTTCTAACTTGTACATTCCTGGGCATAATACTTCAATTATCTTATATGGACCTTCCCAGGTAGGCCCTAGAGTTCCTGACCCATGCTCCTTAATGTTGAGCATTATTTTCCATAGGACCAAGTCCCCCTGCCTTAAACATCTATGCTTTACTTTGGAGTTATAGTACCTTGCTGATCTTTGCTTATAGGCCGCCTCTCTAATTTGTGCCATATCCCTATTTTCTTCAATCAAATCAAGGCTCAAACGCATCTGCTCATCATTTTTTTCGAGGTTAATGTTCCTGACTCTAGGGCTGGGCTCTCCAATTTCCACGAATACCACCGTTTTAGCTCCGAATGCTAGGGAGAAAGGGGTCTCGCCAGTTCCAGTTCTGGGTGTGGTTCGATATGCCCATAAGACTTTTGGGAGTTCGTCCACCCAGTCCCCTTTGTGTACATCCCGCTTAGCTTTTAGGTTGTTTTTGATTACCTTGTTGATGGCCTCAACTTGCCCATTCGTTTGCGGATGGAATAGGGCTATAAAAGCTGTCTTGATTCCCAGGTTTGAGCACATATCCTTGTAATTCCTGTTATCAAATTGCCTGCCATTGTCCATTACAATGGTGTGTGGTATGCCAAACCTACACACAATAGACCTCCATTTGAAATTTGAGGTCTTAGCCTCAGTTATTGAAGATAATGGCTCAGCCTCCATCCACTTGGTTAGTTTGAAGCCGAGGCAAGCTTGGCAAATGAATCTGCATCTGCATTCTTTTCTCTTGGTACCTGAGTGATTTGATATTTTTTAAGCAGGTTTTTTACCTTGGCCAAGTATGATATCATGCTGCCTTCCCTTGCTTGATACTCCGAATTTACCTGCCTAACCACCAACTGTGAATCACTATAGACTCGTAACCTTTTAGCTCCCACCGATCCTGCCATTCTCAAGCCTACAATCAAAGCCTAACATTCAGATTCATTGTTTGTTGGCTTAAACTCGAGGTGGATGGCATACTCAAGTTTAACAAAATCAGGTCCTAGCGTTGTGAGTCTAAATCCAGCTCTGCTGCCGTGCTCACTCGATGAGCCATCCACATGCAAGGTCCAGAATGTGGTTAGGTCTTCATGTTCCATTTCCTCTTTGGCATCCAAGGATTGGTCCTCCGCCCCTTCCAACGAGGTGAACTCAGCGATGAAGTCAGCGACTGCCTGAGCCTTTACTGTTGTCCTTGGGGTGTAAGAAATCCCGAATTGCCTCAGCTCTATGGACCATTTGATTAACCTTCCTGAGGTCTCTAGCTTTTGAAGGACCTGCCTCAACGAGTAACTAGTTGGGATAGTGATGACGTGGGTTTAGAAATAGGGCCTGAGCTTCCTGGACAAAACCACCAAAGCTAGGGCAAGCTTTTCTATATCCGGGTACCTTGTCTCAGCTGACATCATTGCTTTAATGACATAATAAACTGGGTATTGAATTGAGGCTTCCTTGCAGATTAGGGTGGAGCCGACTGCTATTTCTGAAACGGCCAGGTATAAGAAAAGTGTATCTTCGAGCACCGGCTTGGACAGCCATGGTGTTGAGCCTAGGTACTGCTTGAGTTGAGTAAATGCCTCCTCACATTCTCTTCTGTCCACGCAAAAATCTTGGGTTCCTTGAGAGTCTTGAAAAATGGCAGGCACTTGTCAGTCGCTTTGGACACAAATCGATTCAGGGCCGCTATTCTCCCAGTCAGTCTCTGGACATCTTTGATTTTTGTTGGAGAATTCATTTCCAAAATGGCCTTGATCTTATCGGGGTTAGCTTCAATTCCTCTTTGGTTTACCATGAACCCCAGGAACTTCCCAGAAGATACTCCAAAGACACTTTGCCGGGTTTATCTTATGCTTCCTGAGGATGGAGAACATCTGGTCCAGGTCAGTCAGGTGCTCCGAGGCTTTAACACTCTTAACCAACATGTCGTCCACATATACTTCTATAGTTTTCCCTATTTACTGAGCAAACATTTTGTTAACTAGCCTCTGGTAGGTAGCCCCTTGGTTCTTAAGTCCAAACGACATCACTTTGTAACAGTAAAGCCCTCTGTATGTTATGAACGAGGTTTTTTCTTGGTCCTGCGGACGCATCTTGATCCGATTGTACCTTGAAAATGCATCACAGAAACTATACAATTCATTACTAGCCCTAAAGTCCACCAGCTGATCGATACGAGGCAGGGGGAAGCTGTCTTTCGGTCAGGCCTTGTTGAGTTCAGTAAAATCCACGTAGACCCTCCATTTTCCATTGCTCTTCTTAACCAACACTACATTTGCTAACCAGTCAGGAAGGAGCACCTCCTTCACTAGTCCTGCATCAAGTAATTTCTCCACTTCTATCCTGAATGCTTCATAACTTTCAGGATTGAAGCTCCTTCTTTTCTGCTTGACTGGGCGAGAATTAGGGTCGACATTCAATCTGTGAACCATGATCTCCGGATTAATTCCTGACATGTCGTTATGGGACCATGCAAAAACATCTGAATTTTCCTTCAAGAAACTGATCAACGCTTCTTTAAGCTCGCTTGAGATCAGGCTCTCGATCTTGTTGTCCTGGCAGGGTCATCCCTGTCCAGCTGTACCTCCAGCAGGTCTTCCACTGCTTCTCCCTTCACTGTTTCCTTCCACTTGTCCTCTCTGCTCCCTGACTGAAAGTCAGGCTGGTATTCCTTTAACATGATTTCCATTTTCCCAGCTGGCTCGAAGTATTTATGCTCGGAGGGACATTTTTCACCTTGTGGCTCTTTGAGGGAGGAATTGCCCCCTGATTGATTCGAGCCTTCTAGCTCCTAAGAGGGCTTTTTCTTATTTTGAAGTTGGCTTCTCATTTGCTCAGGGTGTTCCTGCCCGGGCTTGAGAAAATGGCCATTGACTCTGAGTGAATGTCTCGGTCACGCAGGGAGGTTGCGTAACATTTCCTTGCCTTGTGTTGATCTCCTCGAACGCATCCAGTTCCCCCTCTAGGTGTAGGAAACTTCATCAACAAGTGATAGTTTGAGGTTGCTGCCTTTAACTCGTTCAAGGTAGGTCTTCCAATGATGACATTGTATGCCGAAGGGGTCTTCATTACCGAGAAGTTGGTCATCACTTTGGATCGGTCAGGGGCATTTCCCACTGTGACAAGGAGTTCAATAGATCCTTCTGGAAACACCGACTCACCTGTGAAACCTGAGAGATGAGTCTTGACTGACTTAAGTGCCTTTCTTTTTAGCCCCATTGTGTGATAGGCTGGGGAATACAATATATCAACTGACTTCTTGTGTCTATCAACATGCGAAATATCATGTGGTTGGCCACTTGTGCTGCTATCACTATTGCATCATCATGGGGGTGGTGAATGCTCTAAGCTTCTCTATCATCAAAAGTTAACAGGAAAGGATCTCCCCGTGGTGCTTTGGTTTGCCTGGTCGTTAGGTTCACCTCAAGCTTCTCCTGCGTGACTCAAGCGTCCCTCGTATATGCTTTCCTTGCCCTATTGGAGCTCCCCCTATGCCTGGTCCTTCTACGATGGTTTGCAAGCTTCCGTTAATCTCTCCTGACCGGAGCGGTATCATCGATGTATCATCATCCCTGATTTTTTCTTGTCTGGAAGGTCCTGCCTGGCTTGTGGCTCCTGCCACAAACTGTTGTAGGTATCCCCTCTGGATAAAGGCTTATATTTCTTCCTTAAGTTCTTGACATCCATCAGTGTCATGAGCGTTGTCTCTACGGTATCTACAATACCTCTTCTTGTTATGAAATCGATGTGGTGTCTTGATTGGGAAGGGTTTTATCAGCATGTTACTTCCTTCAATTTTCATCAGTACCTCCTCATGAGTCGTGTTGAGTGGCGTGAACCTTCCTAGTCTATCTTTGAGGAATCGAGGTCCCTGATTTCTTTGATCGTCTCTTCATTTATTGTTTATAGCTCCGTTCTTCTGATTTCTTCGTGAATCGTTTCGACCTTCATGTTCCTTCCTGGACCTCCTTCGTGACTTAATGATCTCTTATGCTGAAATATGCTTATGTGCCTCCACCAGTATCTCAGAGAAAGTCTGAGGGGGGTTCCTTGCTACTAAACGAATGAGATCTTCATCCTTCAAGCCATCTTGCATGGCCTGCAGGGCCCGATCATCGTTTCCTCTTTCGACTTGCATCATAGCTTCTGTAAATCTTTGAATGAATGATTTCAGAGACTCTACTTCCCTTTGGACGATTGAAGAGAGGTGAGTAGGGGGCTTCTTTACAGGTCAATCCCCGAGGAACTGAGCAGCGAAGGCATCCTCCAGCTGCTTGAAAGAGCCAATAGTCCATGGCTTCAAATTAGTAAACTAGGTTCTAGCCATTCCTCCAAGAGTTAATGAGAAAGCCCTGCACATGATTGCATCCTTGGCTCCCTCAAATTCCATCCAGACCCTATAAGCCCCCAAATGTTCTCCAGGGTCGGTTCGGCCCTAATAACGTTCCACTTGAGGAATTTTGAAATTAGGTGGGAGAGCCGCCTGCCTTATCCCCAAGGTGAAAGGTGAGGTGGACTGGGACCTTGCTGTGCAATAAGCCTAGGCCCTTGCCTAGACTTGGTGGTTTCTCAGATCGGCGTACCTCCGTGCCTCGACTTCTGCTACATCCCTTCTGATTTCCTCTTTGAGTAGTCCCTGTTCCTCTGCCCTAATGCGAGCCTTCTCCTCATTCAGGTTCCACCGATTGTGTCGTTCAAGGCCCATTTCTCCTCGGACTCTGGCCTTGTCATTCTCAGCACGTGTTCTCCTCCTGGCATCCAAGTATGCTCTCAGATTGCTCAATCTAGGCCTTCATGGGTTGAGGAGAAAGCGTCACTGACAGCTCTGTGCCTAGAACTTCCCTGCCTGTCCTGCGGGTGGTATGGAGAGGCTCTGATATCTCTTCTAACCTCTCCATCAAGCTGCCTTGAATGCTCGTGCCTCCTTTCGTTCCTTCCACGATCTCTGATGTCGTTTTTCACCGCTCCTCCTTCTCTATGCTCCTGCAGTCGTGCATGAGGAGGTGGAGAATCCACAGGCGCCAGGCTCCTACGTGTCTGAGACGGTTGCAATTGATTCTGCACCATTTGCCCTATTAGTTGCTCCAAGTGGTTCTCCACATCGGATATGTGGGTTTTCTCGGATCGTGGGGCTACCCTCCTGTCACTACGTCTCCAGGGGAGTAGCTGTGATAACAAAGCTGTTGGCTCCCTGGGAACTGTGGTTGTCCTCCTAGGTTGCATGTCCCTAACCTGCTTGTCCAACAGCTCAGCGCTGCTATTCTCCATCCTTGTTTCTGGTTGATCTTCCATATCTCACTCATTCTTCCAGTCGCAATATTGGTTTCACCGCCAAACTTCCTCCCTTGGGATCACGACCTTTCTTGATAATCCTTTCGCCAGGAGTTATGGCCGTGTGTGACTTCTAGATCTTGACACAACTTTGATATTTTTCTACGTTCCCACAGACGGCGCCAATGTTGTTGCTTGATTTTCGTCACCTTAATGCCACACGATGCTTCCCTGGCTGGATCTCGGATTTCGTCCCTGAATCCTGCAAGATAAGACAATGGCATCAGACTGGGGGCTGGAGGTGTCACCAGCGTTCCAACTCCAATGCCTAAGTCAGTTACGGGGCTATTCCAAGAGACCTTCTTCAGGCTTCCCTCAGGTATCCCACTGTGCAGTCTGCCTGGGGTTCTGCGTAGAGGGGCCCTCTGGAAACCTGTCAAAGGTGCGATGGAGATTGGTTTAGGGTTGTTAGGGAGTGTTTAGGGTTCCAATTTCAAGAAAACCGTCTCATTCCCACTCACTTAACCTTACCTTAAGTACCCCACTTCAACAGCTCGGATGCTAGGGTTATAAACCCTCATGCTCTGGGATTGTGACACCTGGACTCGAAGAATAAGGTAAGTATTAAACCAAGAACCGAAAGTCAATGAAGCTCACTTACTTCCTCGTCCAAGACAACACCGAGCCTGGGCTTGCCCTTGGCCCTGCCTGATGGGCTGGCTTCGCCTGTTAGTGATTGGTGGGCCTCGTCCACAGTGATCTTTGTGGTCGTTAAAAGGGGCCTGGGAGGTTCTCTGATCCATATCCCAAAAATCACCAAAAAAATTTCAATTTTACCAGTACTCTATTTTTGTTTTTTTTCACCAAAGATAACCATTACCTTTGTTGTTCATCGGTGCTTTATTGACAAGAAATTGCATTTAGGTGTTTTCTGTGGTGGTAGTTATGGTTTGAGAGACAAATGCACATGAGTTTTATAGATATTGATTGGAAATTACATTTGGGTGTTTTGTGTGGTGGTAATAATGGTTTGAGAGACAAATGCACATGAGTTTTGTAAATATGGACCGGAAAAATATTTGGATGTTTTGTGTAGTAGTAATAATGGTTTGAGAGAGTTCATTCTATTGTTATTAGTTATTCACCCCGCCTGAAGGTAGGGGCTCCATCCCAAGTGAGGTGGGGTATAAGGCATAAACATCAATTATTCTGTCTTCTACCTCTCATACTTCATAGACAAATTATTTTGTTTGAGAGACAATTTTTTTTTTAAATATTTAGTTCTTTATAAAACCCATAGTACCACAGTGATCTAAAATCCTAAAACTATGGCTCATACTTCCAATTCTGAGACTTGCATTCAAGGAATTAGTATGGGGCTGACAGACATTTCCACTGTTGTTGGAGATGGGACTCTAATTTGTCCATTATTTGATAATGGAATATGGTTACTACCACTACCAGATTTTTTTTTTTTTGCATGTATAGTTCTCGCATGTTGGAAGCTTTTAAACTGTGACACTGGATGAACTACATCTCGTAGAACTTGGTCAACATATAATGGAGACCTATATATGGGAGAATTTTTTATTTGCTTGTCGATAAATATTAATACGTGTCTATCAGTATCGCAAGGACATGGAAACACATTTGGAATATTAATCACAAAGAAAAACTTCTTGCTCAAATCATATTGGCGTGGGTCCAAACCTAATGTTATATACACTTCATTCTTCAGATCCAATATTGTAAAACTCTTTCTTATGTAGGTAGCTTCCATTTTTGAATCTTCATATACCCACATACCTTGTTCATTTTTTGTCCACTTTCCATCATAAGATTTATGTTTTGGAATTATGTCCCATTTACTACAATTGAAACAATTTAAAAATAAAAAAATGATGTTGAATAATAATAAATAACATACTACCCTAACTAAAAATATTAAGCAACACATAAAGTGTTGACCCGCAACAAAGTAGGGGGCCCCACCCAATCGAGGCGGGGTCATAGGCAGAAAAAACATTTCTCTCTGCCTAGTACTCAGACTCAATTGGACGGGGCCTTTTACTTTGTGGTGGGGTCAACACTTTATTTGTTTCAGTTAAGTATCCCACCACATTTTATATTTATGTATGCTTCGTCTGTTGGGCGAGGTACATCGTCTTCAACCTTGTGCTAACACTGTTTAGACTATGTTTTTTTTTGTTTATTTTATTTTATTTTTTTCATTGTAATAAATTTCAAAATACATATACTAAAGCATAAAACTAATATATATGACTTTAGCAATGGTTTTACCTAAAGAAATGTAAATTACTTTAGCAATAATTGTAACTAAAGAAATGCAAATTACGTTTGTCAATATTGAAGATGCAATGCAATTGATTTTCTCTATACCCAAAATATTTTGAGATTAGAGTTCTAAATAAACCAAATGGTGTTGTGATACAAAGATAATCAAGAGGGAGATTTTAAAACACAAGTTTTCTTTCTTAAACAAAGCACAAAAACAAGTTTAGTTACAAATAATGATTATCCTTGGTGAAAAGCACAAAAATATAACACTGGTGAAATTGAAGTAATGAGAATCGGGTTCGTAGGAGCATTAATTGATTGAGAGGGTATTTTTGATATTTCTTTGAAAAAATTAATGACTTATTGGCATTTATCAGTTTTTTTTTAAAAGTATAGACATTTTCATTAACTTCTTAACCATGTGGGCATCTGTCTAAATTTTCCATATTTTTTTAAGCTCAATATCTTCAAAAGGACCAAACTTCTATCAAATATAAATGGATTTTGAAATTAAGGTCCATCATTTTATTTGGGCCTAACCTAGTTCAAGGCTTAGGTCCAAATAAATGCAAACGTCTAAACAAATAATGGGCTATAATTACAAAGAACCCAATTAAATTATATTATTGGATCAAAATTTATAAATCCAATAAACAAGAATTATTTTAAATAAAATATTGTTTTAATTAAATTAAATTCTTTAATAAATTCAAATAGACTTTTAATTTAAAATTAATTGGCTGTCAATCCATTCCCAATTAAATCAATTTGGCATACATCCACTCAAATGCAAAATAATTAAAGCATTCAATTAATTTTTAAATATTTTAAATAGTCCAATAAAATTAAAATTACAGAACAATACAAAAAAAAAATTTTAAAATTGATGATCATGTCAGATAAATGGCTATTAAACAAATCCTTCTCAAATGAAAATTGTTTCAAATCAAACATCAAAATATAAATTTATTATTTGGCATATTACTCACACAGTCAAGAGTTGTTGGATAATGAGTTCAGCGAAGTAAAATTGTTTGGCTATCTCTACAAAATTAAGAGTGGTCAAATAAATTATTAAAAAAATATTTGCATATGGTTGAGGCTTTGATGGGTGCCAACCTAGTTGGAATATGTCTTTGTTCTTGTGATGCATAAATCTGTTAAAATTTAATGAATTACTCTTTCAAAATTTTCAAATCAAATAACCTAAACAAATTTATGGGGTATTAAATCAAAATCAAAATCTAATTTAAAATACCAAATTCTCCAAATCAAAATCTAAAATGAACTAAAGTTGACTTTATTTTGCAAAGGATACGTAGGCAGTTTAGTTCAACACTAGGTGCAGTTTAAATTCCAAATAAATCTTCCAAATTTTCAAACATAAAAGTTTTTAAATCCAAATTTCCATAACAAATTCAAATCAAATCCTAATTTTATAAAATTTTCAAATAAACACCAAAAATTATTTTTAAGAACTACAAGTGGCTTGATCCTTCTAAAAGGTATCTGCAGGTAGCTCAGGACTTCAAATTAAGTGCATCTGCAAATATTTTCTAAATCATTTTTTCCAAGATATAATTAGGATCAAAGAGTAGTCCCTTGTGATAAGGAATTGTAATTAAGGGTTATACAACCTTGAATGTGTCGAACTACATTTTTAATAAATTATTATACCTCTAAGGGGTATAGGTAAGACATTGTTTGTGAATGCTAAATTTTTGCAATGATGTTTTTAGCATGCCCAATGGGACCCATTTTTCTTTTCCTCTCTAGTCATATCAAATTTTAACTTATATTGTTTACTTTCTGTCTTACATATAAGATGCCACCCAGAGTGATAGTGTACTTCCATTACATCCCCACTATAACTATCGTTGGGGGATAGCGGAAGAGAAGTGGTGTCCACACTACTTTTTGCTATTTTTGGAGTTCCATTTTGCTATTTAAAGATTTAAGTCTACTGCTGATGTGGACTAAGCCAAAACGTCCATGGTCACTGAAGCTATATGTACTCTTTAAATCTTAAAGGGGAAAGCATCAAAGGGACTGAAGAAAAGGCATGTTAGATCTATCAAAAAGAGGTTGGTCAGGGTAATAAAGGCCTCAGTTGCTATCGCAATCTAAACTGCATTTTTGGAAGCTAAGAAGGTTAAGAAGGTTTATGTCCCCTCAATCCTTGGAGCCAAACTTGCCAAAAGGAATTTGGTCGGGGTTCAAAGAGATCTACCCCATGCAACTACTAAGGCTAGAGTTCAACCTTTAATTGAGATCATGATTGGATCAATTCGAGTTAGTTTAGTCACTATCGAGTCTGTCATGGCGATTTTCGTAGAAGAGGATAATACACAAACTCCTCTTCCGGTAAAGGAGACCCTTAAACCTTGAACAACTTTCTGGAATGTTCTGCTTGTCCATGCACGATAGAGGAATGATGTAGCTTGCCTCAAAAGACTATATCAAAGAAGATGGAGGGAAACCCAGTCGAAACATTGTTGAACAGCTCGAAAAGCTAGATAAAAAGTCTTCTTTGTCCATACCTTAAGGCAAAAGAAGTAAGCAATGTGATTCATGCAGTTTAAAAAATTCTTAAAGAGTTGAAATGATTCCTAAAGTCAAAAGAACTGACAATTATTTTTTGAAGAAAAGTTTCTTGCCTCACTCAACATTAGTGCCAAACCGTAAACTTCTTAATCCTAAGGAGTAGGATAGCGCCCAAGTTGAGGCAAGTGAACAAATTTTTATGGCTGGATACAAATTTGCAAAGGAGACCACTAGAGAGGTGGACACCTTAGCAGGTTAGAAGCCATTTGAAGGCTCTACAACGCGTTCAAAGGCACAACAAATACATTTAGCTCGCTTACTGAGATTTGAAGAGCTAGATGATAAGTTGTCCAATGTTTCGCTTCAAGATAATTCAGCCATATGGGCAACATCAAAAATTTCAAATCCACTTTATAGAGATCTTGAGGCACTTTTTCATGATGATGATTTTCCAAAGAACGTGGAATTTTAATTTAAGGGATTGTTGATAAATGATGATGATCCTGAAGTTAGGGATATGTTTTTGTTTGCTATAGGAGCTTCTAGTATTAAAGAATAACTGCAAAAGATGCATAAGGAGATGCAAAGGATGAGGGTTGAAAATGATGCTGAAATTGCAAGCTTCATTGCAAGATTAGCCAAACAGATGAGGCTACCTTCATAGGAATTGAAAGATAAAAGGAAAGATTATTATAGGATTGTCAGTAATCCCTTAAAGGATAGTTATGTCCTTAAAAATATCATTGAAAGGATGATTAAAAAAATCAAATCTTTTTATTGCAGCCCAATGCTAGAGGGAAAATTGCTATGTCTATTAATATTTCTTTGATTGAAGGTGTAATTGTAGTGGATTTTGAAGTTGATAATTAAATCACTATTGTCTACGCTCACCCCAATATGCCTTAAATAGTAAACCCTAATATCCCAACTTTATATGAATTCATGACAGAGCCAAATTGGATAGATGAGGTGATTAGTTAGTGACTAAGGATGAATGTGGAGATGGATGGTAGACCTATGTTAGAAAGAAATAAACTATAGTTGCAATTTTTGCTCAAAAGTCTTCAAGGAAAATTGGATGTAAAATTTGAGGTAGACCCGAGGCAGACAAAAAGAAAAAGAAAAAAAAATAAGTCCAATAAAAAGGTCCCAGTTCCCAAGAAGGAGTATGAATAATCAGACTGCATTTTAGTCATTCTAAAAGAATTTCTACCAAATAAATTACTTGAAGAAAATGTAAGTGATATCGAAAGGGAAAAAGAGGTTTTGCAATGTTTTATGTCTTTTGTTGATATTGAGATCCTGTAGAGTTAGATGAAATCATGTTGAGAAAGATCCAGTAGCAAGCTAAATAGAAGAAATATTCTCAATAGATTACAGCTGATAAAAATCATGCACATTTCTCGAAGAGAGAGTCTTCAACTCCAATGTCACAAGAAAAAACTTATGCCCATGATGATGCCTCTTCCCAAAAAGGTATCACTGTAGACTCAAAGGGTTCAAATGACATCAAGTATAATATGTTGGCTCATTTGAAGCATATACCCTTCTTAGCGTATATGAGGCCCTGCAAATGTCTTTTGAACTTTGAAAGGTACTCATTATCACTTTGACTAGCTCGAAGACTTACTAAGAAAAAAATTGAGCAAATTAGTGTCGATAGATCATTGAATAGGGTGTATGCATCGTGCATGGCATGCATCATATTCAATGATGAGGATCGTCAATTAGGGGAACATACATAACCGATCGCTCTATGTCACAAGGAATGTTAAAGATATCCGTGGGAATCGTATAATGATTGATTATAGTTTGGCATTAAATGTCTTTCTTCAAAGGGACTTCAGTACCTAGGCTTGAATTTGCAATACTTATAACCATCGTTCTTGACAATTTAAAGATTTAATCAAGCTGGGCAAAAGATGATGGAGAGTATCACCTTGGCAATGTAAATATGCTATTTTCAGTCAAATGCCTTATTTCATGATGTTGAGGCAACTACTTCCTATAATGCACCTGGTTGAAATTAATGGCTTCATGCCTATGGTGTCATTCCTTCTACATTCTATCAATGCATCAAATTTTGCAAGAATATGGAGATAAAGAAGGTAAGTGCGTATCTTAACCCATTTCAAGAGAAAGGGGTGAACTATGTTGACACAAAGTTTTAAAGTCAGCCAATGACGCCATTATGAAGGATTCTAAGGGGACAACAACTAAAGAAATAAAAGGAAGGTAAAGGTGAACATTAAAGTAGAAACACTTATCATTGCTTCACCAAAACTCGTCCAAAAGAAGAATAAACCCCTAAATGACCAAAAGGAAACCACCGAAAATGCCATTTTCATATACCGGCCAAAAGACCAAAAGGAACCAGGGTAAAAGGCCATTACAATAGTCAGGGACACAATAGATGCATTGATGACAAGCTACACTCTTCCTCTAAGGAGAATTAATTGATTTGTTTCTAATTATGAGATTCCAATTTCTATAAAGCTCAAAAATGGAAAAAGGAAGAAAAATCGTATTGTCACTATTCATGAGGATCCCATAGTACAATCATCTAGTTCCACACCAAAGGGTCGTAAGGTAAAGAAGGATAAGACCGCATTCCAAAAGAAAAATAAGAAAGTTGCGATTAATTAGGATGATAGATACCATAAAGCTTCATCTGAGCCTAAAATTGAAATAATTTATATTGACGATTCTTTAAAAGCATGTTGTAAGCTTCCAAAAGAACCTATCGAGGTTGAAAAGACAATTGAACCTTAGACACTCACCAAACAAGAGCAAGAGATGTTCTTAGAAAGAGAGTCAAGCAACAAACCTCCACATGTCTCCTTATTTCAGGGGCTTACAAACCTTGTAACTTTTGAGCCATTGAATTTAAAATTATACAATTATAAAAATAAAAACAAAGGCAAAAATTAAATTTGAAGAAGAAAAAAAAACAGAAGGCCATAACAATACAATTTGGGAAAGACAAGATTCCTGGTGGTTAGGAGGTCGAGCAAGTGATAGGCATAAAATGTTAATATTTTTATGCCACTTTTTATATTGAATTTAAGCTATTTTATGATTAATTGTTGATGAAAAATACTTAATTACTGTATTTTTCTATTTTCAGTAAAAGAAAGACAAATGCTAAAAAAATTGTATTTCTGTGCAACCTTTACTGAGAAAATCATATCTGGAGCCACACTTTGAGGTTTTGTGCGATTTTAGTTGAAAATGATTCCTGATTCACTAGGATTCAATTATGCAAAGTTTCATTGCAAATGGTTCAGCCAATCAGTGCCAATTTGATTTACAAAATCAATATTTTCAACAGTTGCGGCAAATTTACACCATCTCGGGAAAATTATAATTTGAGTGTCTTTCCGGTGTCAAAATTGTGAAAACAAGATATGCATGGAAATATAATACATATAAATGACTTTTGAAACTAGAATCAATGAATTTATAGTCCATTTGGTCGTCCAAAAGGTACTTGGAATCTGCCTGGCGGTCATGGAAGATATAAAAGGAAAGTATTTTGGCTTACTAGGATACTATTATTGATTGGACTGCCATGTCATCACACTTCAGCCATGTGTACGAAATTTGCCACATCATATGCCACATGGAAGATCAGATTATTCTAATTATATTAGTTGGAATATTATCTAGACTAAAAGGAATTAGAGTTGCATATTAATTGGATTTCTAAAGAGATTAGGAATGTTTCATTATCTCTAGTGTGAACATGAGACACAATTTACTTTAAAATCCTTGAGGTGGTCGACCATACTAGGGAAAATAGGAGTTGGAGATTGAGTTTACATATTATCTCTTATATTCTCTAGGTTTTAGAAGGTTTTTGGGTTAAACCTCTTCTAAACATTCCCTATAAATACTAAGCATTGCTGAAGGGAAAACAACACAATTCACATTACCATTCTCACGGCAACATTCTTTTCTTCTCTAGTTGTACACCCTGTTCTTATTCTCTCCATTCTCACAGCAATACAACAGCTTTATTTAAGGTTTTATATTCAGTTTTGAGTGTTATTTCACAGTAAGATTGTGATACACAATGCCTAGTGCAAGGGAATTTCAGCCAGCCATTGAAGGAGTCAACCTTGTGACTTGGATCATAGTTTGGAGAAGCCAAGAGAAGAAGATTGAAGAACTGAATCCAGCAGCCATCAACTTTGGATTTGATTCCTTTACTCATATTTTCTTTGCTATTTAAACTATGTTATCTCTTATTTATTTGATGGATGATTTAGAGATGATGTGTAGCTAATTTTTATATGAGGATTATGATGTAACCCTATTACGAATATTTAGTGTTTAATGCATGTTTGAGTTTGATTCATGTTTAAGGTTAATATTTTATTGTAGTTCTTAATGCTTCCATGAAAAGTTGGATTGATTAAGTATTTATATTGTCTTAAAAATAAGGGATATAAGTATGGATGGGCAATAAAATACATGGTTATAGAAATATTGCATGCCTTAGTGACAACTTTAACATGATTTATTGGGTTTGCATGTCTTAGGGCTTAAATTTCTGTATTTAGATTAGAGATAATTAAATATGTTGTGCTTGCTAGATTAGAATGCATTGAGAAATCAACTTCTAGTCATATGTGGTTAAAGTGGGGTTAACCTATGAATCTATAATGCAATAGGGCTAAGTAGGAGTAATAGTGGTGAAGTCATAATCCTTGATAAACTACTTGCTGCCTTACTTCTGTTTTTATTATTGCTTTCATTTTAATTCATGCTTAGTTACACAACAACAATCTTTCAAAAAATCTCTCTTTTAATTTTCAAAGTTTAATTTACAATTTATTTAATTTCAATAACTAGAGACATTATTCCTCGTGGGATCGATATCGGTTTTCTTTTTAAAAGGAATCCACTTTATTACTTGTTGATTTGTACACTTGCGAGTTAATCTAAAATATACCACTATAAGTTTTTGGCGCCATTTCAGGGGAATAATTATTTCTAGTTTTGATTTTAAATTTTTTGTTGATTAAATTACTGTTTTAATTTAATTTTGTTTAGGTTTCAGTTTTTGCCATCAAAGAACAACAATTGGAGAGCTTTCTTGGATCCAAAGCAATCCAATTCGAGTTTGAAGAAAGAGTAAGTTGATAAGTTCTTAATTTTTTGTGTTTTTGTGTTGAGGGTTTTTGTGTTTTCAATTTTATAAAAAAAAATATTTTGCTGTTTTGCTTGAGTTTTAGGTTTTTAGTTTACTACTTTTGATTTTTGTTTAGTTTACTGTCTGTTTAATCTTTAGTTTTATTTTTCTATAAAAAAAAAATCTGAAAACCGGATTTTGAAAAAAAAATACTGCATTTATTTTTTGCTTACTGTTTTGATTTGCTTTTGCTTATTGTTTTGATTTATTTTAGTTGCTGTTTAGTTTTTGCTTCTACTTTATCTTTGTGTTTACTCTGAGTTTAATTTAATTTGCATCTAGCTTTATGTTGTGTGAGTTAATTAGATTGTTTTATTTCAGTTTATCTATTTAATTTTAGTTGCTATTTTTCTGTTTTTAGTTACTGTTTTATTTTTTTCAATTTGTTTATTTACTTTGTTTTATGAGTTTTAATTCTGAACCTGATTTTTCTGAGAGAGATCTAAGGAGATTAAGGAGAGAAGAAGTTCAAGAGAATTTATTTAGAAATACCAAAATAACATGGAAAACCAAGGTAATCAGTAGTTCCTGAAGTTCCTAATAACCAGGGTTATAGGTCTATCACGGATTATGCTGTACCTAGAAGGGTTGAGGATATGTCATGTATTAGGAGACCACCTATTGATGCACCTAGCTTTGAGGTCAAATCTATTACCATGTATATGATTAACAATTACCAATTTGGGGGTTACCAAGTGAGGATCCTAACCAACATGTATTGAATTTCTGTGATGTATGTGAGTTAGTGAAGTATAATGGTATTATAGAGGACGCTATCAAACTTAGGTTATTTCCTTTTACCTTAATGGATAGAGCCAAAAGTTGGTTACAATCTCTACCCCCTGGGAGTATTGTCACTTGGGATGACTTAGCCTTTAAGTTTCTAAACAATTTTTTCCCACCTATTAAAGCCGCCAAGCTTAGGAATAAATTAGAACTTTTTACCAATTTGATGGAGAGTCTTTATATGAAGCTTGGGAGAGGCTAAAAGAACTACTTAGGAAGTGTCCACACCATGGGATGCCCATTTGGAGTCAAGTCCAAACTTTTTATAATGGGTCGAATTATTTAACAAGAAATAATGTGGATGTTGTTGCAGGTGGTGCTTTATTAAATAAGTCCCAAGAAGATGCATACGAACTATGGAAGGAGATGGCAATCAACAACTCGCAATGGGCAAGTGAAAGGAGCTAAAACCTAAAGAATACCATGGCTGTCCATGAATAGGATAAGATAGACAAATTAAGTTGGCAAGTTGCATTGCTTACAAAGCAACTTGAAACCTTGGGTTCCAACAATTATAATAATATTTCCAATATTTCTAATATTAATTGTTGTGAATATTGTGGGGATAATCATGAAAGTATAAATTTCCATTTAGGAAATTCTAATGAAACTAATGATGTGAATTTTGTAGGGAATTTTTGACAAGGCAATAACAACAATAATCCCTTCTCCAACACTTACAATCTAGGATGGAGGAACCAAATTTTTCTTGGAGAGACAACTCAAATACCCAAGGAGGACAACAACAAAAAGAGATCTATCAAATTCCTCATCAACAACATCAACAATTCCAAGCCTTAAATTTCAATAAAAATTCTCAAACTCAAACTCCACCTTTATCTCATATTGTTTCTTTACTTGAGCAATCTATGATTAAAATGAATGACAATTCTAGTGCTTATATGCAGGATACCAATGCAGCAATTAAAGGACTAGGTAATCAAGTGGAGCAACTAGCTCATGCTCAAGTTCCTAATTCGCAAGAGAAGCAAAGTGATCTAGAGAGATAAGTAACTCAATTATCTAGATTTCAACTAGAAACAAAGAAAGAGTTCTCAAGCTTCATGGCACAAACTGAAAGCTTCATGGTCAAAACAGAGAATCAATTCAACAATCAAGCTAGTGCCATTAAAGGACTTGAAACTCAAATAAGCCAACTAGCAAGCATGTTTCAAAGAACACAAGAAATCCTCCCAACCAATACTGGGAAATATCCTAAGGAGGTAATGTATATTAATTTGCAAGATGGTAAGCAACTAAATGATTCTTTTGACGTGCAGCTAGGGCATGTGAGAAAAGTGGAGGATATAGATCACCAAGAAAAGCCAAAAGCCATAGCTAAAAGGGAAAAGGAAGCACAAGGTTTGAAATGTGAAGATGTATCTTTATCTTTCAAGGTTCAAGTTGAGGTATTGAAGCCTCAAGTTTCTAAGTATATACCTCATCATGCTAGAGGAACCCTTGGAAGAGAAAAAGAAAAAAAGATGAGCTACTGCCCATGGAGGAGAAAAGGGAAAAGAATTGGGAATACAAGCAACTCCCACTACCACCATTCCCTAATAGGGTTAAGCGGAAGAAATTAAACTTTCAATTTGACAAATTCTAGATGTTTTTAAGAAATTAAATGTTAATATTCCTTTTGTAGATGCTCTAGAAAATATGCCAAATTATGCTAGGTTTTTCAAAGAACTCATAAAAAAAATAAGAAATTAGAAGGTCATGAGATGGTAGTTTTGAATGACGAGTGCAGTGCCATATTACAACACAAGCTACCACCAAAATTAAAAGATCCAAGGGGTTTCTCTATTCCTTGTCATATTGGTCATAGTAAATTTTTTAATGTTTTATGTGACTTAGGAGCTTCCATAAATTTAATGCTTTATTCTTGTTTCATGAAGCTTGGACTTGGAAAAGTAAAGCCCACCTCAATTTCTTTACAAATGGCAGACCGTACCTTCAAGAAGCCAAGGGGAGTACTTGAGGATGTAGTCGTCAAAGTTGATAAATTTTACTTCTCCATGGATTTTTTGGTATTAGATAGGGATGAGGATGGTGATGTACCTTTGATTTTTGGTAGACCTTTCTTAACTACTAGTCGTGCTTTAATAGATATACAAGAAGGTAAGATTACCTTTAGGGTTGGTAGAGAAAAGGTGACCTACAATATGTACAAACTCCCTCCTTATCCAAAAGATGAATGGTGCCATGAGAATAGGGTTTTGGAGCCAAATTTGTTTGAGAAAAATAAGAAAAAGAATAAAGGATCACATGGATCATCGTTTATTAAAAGTTGCTTTGGAGGTGAAAGCAACCAACAAATTGATCCTGGATAGAGCTTAACAAAAAAGTCAAGCTAAAGACTTGAAAAAAATGCTTTTTGGGAGGCAACCCAAAGTTTAAAGGTATTTTTTTATTTTAATTTTTAATTTCTTTTTAGTTGTTTTTGTTTTGTGTTTTTATGTGTCAAAGAAGAGAAAATCAAAGGAGAAGCATAAAGGGAGTGAACGGTCAAAGGAGCTTCATAAGCCTATATTTTGCAATTTAATTGCTTATCATAAAATGGGGGAGCTTTCTTAACCTTTGCTTTTTATTATGTTTATTTTTCTTTGTTTTGAGCATCGAAGACTATGTTCATCTTAAAGTTGAGGGTGGGTTCTCTTTGTTTGAAGTTTTTCTTCTTTAGTTTTTAAATTTTTTAGGTGTCGTTTGATAACTCATTCATTTATGGTTTTTAGTTTTTGTTTTTGAATTTGAATTTTTTGAAAAGCAAAAATGAAAATGCGTTTGATAACTATTTTCATTTATTTTTTTGAAAAAACAAAAAATAAAAATGTGTTTGATAACCATTTTCATTTTTTAAAATCTAAAAACCATTTTTAGTTTTCTTTAAAAAAAAAAGCGTTAAAAAATCATTTTCAATTTCAGTTTTCATTTTTTTTTGGTCCTTGATAATTCTAAGATACAAGACGATTCAAACAAGACTTGAATATGAGACTACCCATACTGACACTGTTCATATGTGGTTGAGACAACGAATTGCTCGAACAAGGCTGAAACCCAGGACTGTCTGGTCCGAGCTGAAACCCGAGACTGCCCGGTAGGGGCTGAAACTTGGGAACACCTGGTCAAAGCTGTAACCCAGGACCGCCTAGTCAGAGTTAGAACCCGGGACCGCCAGTCCGGGCCGAAACCCAGGACATCCCTGTTCGGGCTGTAATCTGAGACCTCTCGTTTCGAGCTGCAATTCGAGCTAGAACCTAGGACAAACCGGTTGGGGCCAGAACTCTAGACCGCCTGGTCAGAGCAGGAACCTTGGACCGCCTAGTCCGTGCAGAAACCCGAGACAGCTCGGTCCGAGCCAGAACCTGGGATTTCTCAGCCCAACCCAGCCTAGGTTAGAACCCAAGATTGCCTGGCCCAGGTCAGAACCTGGGATAGCCCGATCAAGGGCAGTACCCAGGACCGCCGGGATTGTCTGGTTTGGACTAGAACCCAGGATCAGGATAGCTTGGTCTGAGCCGAAATCTGAGACACTACGATCGGGGCCAAAATCTGGAATCGACAATAATCAAATATGGATTTGTTTAAATTTATTTGTAAAGTTTTTTAAAAAATAAAAATAAAAATGATTATCAAAACTAATTTTTTTGCATAAAAAAATCAAAAAATGGTTGTTGTTTTTCATTTTTTCCTTTTTAGCAAAAACATAAACCAAAAACCATAAACAAAAACTATAAACCATAAATCATAAGCCATAACCCATAAACAAAAACTAAAAACTAAAAATTAAAAGGAAAAACTGAATATGTTAACAAACGAACCCTTAGTTTTTAGTTTAGTATTAAAAAAAAAAAAAAAGTTGTGCCGTTGCTGATTTTTTGTTTCTTCCTTCGTAACTATCACAAATATTGTATTTTCCTTCGTAAAAGGCTCTTTTGTCAAAACCATGTGGATTCTTCTAACTAATCTTCCCAAGTAAAAACCAATTCTTTCTAGCCACCATAAGCAATACCACTAAGTACATTGTCCTTGTCCAGCGAAATTAGAGACATGAAAGTGGATTCGAGTCCATATTCATAGAATCAAAGATTGTGCAATAGCAACAACTTTTATCCCACATTGCACCCTCAAATGGACTTTAAACTTGAGTTTGTTGGCTGGGACATCTTGATCTAACCCAAATTTACGAGAAAATATGTTAGGATAGTAAGGTTGGACATAAAAATATGAACCCATCCTCGCAAGCAACACAACAAATTGCATTGAAACCAGTATCTCAAAATGAGCATCAGACAAATCTTCATTATCCAAATAGTCTAAACTGTTCAATTCAAGGACAACATAGGGTCAATATCAGACATACTGTTCATCCCTCAAAATACATCGACTCTCATTCAAACTTAAAGATTTGATGGAAATGCTAGCATATTTGTGTAAACGGAAAGATCCTAAAAGAATTTGAGTAGATCCCCAACCCTAATAAAGGGTTATAAAATGTTCAGCAAGCTAGCCAGTCACATGATGCATTGAGAGTATAGCAAGAGAGACATCGATCCCACGTGGATGTGTAGCAGATACATTAATAACCTAATGTTGATACTAGAAATTGCACCACCACACAGAATCTCATTATTCAATGAAATCTACAAAATAATGGAAGAATGTGAAAGACCTTGGGCCACCGATGTGGTACCTTACCTACCAAAGGAACTTTGACGCTTATGTAAGTGACTATGAAATGGTAGAAATAGTCGAGCAGATTGAATGTAATGTTTTCAGTCTATGTGTGTGAATGTTTTTGTTTATGTATCTTTGCTTTACCTTTTTAGTTATTTATAATAGTTTTGTTTACTTGAATTAGCGAAAAATCTATGTATGGGTGATTTTCTCTGTTTTGATGATTTTTCCTTTTGCACTTAATTCTATTTGTTGCAAACATGTCATGCCATTAATATTTTATTTTAATTAAATTTTTTCTCATTTGTTGCAAAATCTGCAGTAAACTCCTCAGTCATATAAAAAATCTAATTAATGGTGTTGACAAACCAATTAACTTCATTTTGCCCTGAGCCCACGAGATTAGCCATGCCATGCAATAAAGTCAACAATGGTCATATCTTAGGCTTAAAACTTAAAATCTCATGAAAAGATATAACAGCTGTAAGTTTTTTCAAAATGCTCTTCATTTGGTCCATCAATTACCTCTAAGTGAGCAATTCCACTATATGGTCAAATGCACTGCAAGCCAATTTTGAGACAATGCCACTCGGAGCTGAAACATCAAAAGGAATTTGTTATAAGGGTAGGAGGTCCCTATAAATATCAATATATGGATATATACCAATATAAATATAGTGGTTGTATTAGGAAGAAAATTGGTTGTATTAGGAGACCTTCAAGGACTATCAGATCGTTCTCTTTTGGAAATCACATTAGTAACAATAATTGGTAATGGCCCCCCTTATGCACTATTAAACCGAAAGAACATATCTTCAAGGTTAGCAAAAAGAAGTTTTGGATCCTTTATCACAAATATAGTATTTTTCTTCGTAAAAGGCTATTTTTTCAAAACCATGTGGATTCTTCTAATTGATCTTCCCAAGTAAATACTTGTGCTTTCTAACCACCATCAACAATACCATTAAGTACATTGTCCTTGTCCAGCAAAATTAGAGACATGGACTCGTATTTGAGTCCATCTTCATAGAATCAAAGATTGTGCAATAGCAATGACTTTTATCCCACATTGCACCTTCAGATGAACTTTAACATGAGTTTATTGACTGAGACACCTTGATGTAACACAAACTGAAGTGCAAATATGTTAGGATAGTAAGGTTCAACATAAAAATCCTAACCTATCCTCAAAAGCAACACAGTAGATCGCATTGAAACTAGTATCTCAAAATGAGGATCAGACAAATCTTCATTATCCAAGTAGTCTGAACTGTTCAATTTAAGGAGAATATAGGGTCGATATTGGACATACTGTTCATCCTTCTAAATACATTGACTCTCATTCAAACTCAAAGATCTACTGGAAATGCTAGCATACTTGTGTAAATGACAAGATTCTAAAGAAATTTGAGTAGACCCCCCAACCCTAATCAAAGGTTATAAAATGTTCAGCAAGCCAGATAGTCGCATAATGCATTGGGAGTACAATAAGAGAGACACCAATCCCATGTGGATGTGTAGCAGATACACTGAGAACATGGTAAATGTATCCCAAAACTGATGGTGCAAGCAAGACTTTGATTCCATATGCCATCGATGAAATAACCTAATGTTGATACCAGAAATTGAGCCGCCACGCAAAATTTCATTATTCGATGAAATCTGCAAAACAATGGAAGAACGTGAAAGACCTTGGGGGTCACCGATGTGATACATGCCAAAGGCACTTTGACGCTTATGTAAGTGACTATGAAATGGCAAGAATAGTCAAGCATATTGAATGTAATGTGTTCAGTCTTTGTATGTGAATGTGGCTATCGATGTATCTTTGCTTTACCTTTTGAGGTATTTAAAGTAGCTTTGTTTACTTGAGTTAGCGAAAAATCTATGTATGGCTGAGTTCCTGTGTTTTGATGATCTTCCTTTGATTTTGCCATTTGCACTTAATTATATTTGTTGCTAACATATCGTGTCGTTAACATCTTTTCTAAATTTAATTTGTTGTTGATATTTCTCACTTTTCGTTGTTAACATTAAAATCCCGAGCCAAATTCTTGCTTGAGCCAGCATAGTCGGTTACTTGGTAACAACAATTGCCTGAGTTTGAAATTTCTCAAAACCTAGAATTTCCTGAGTCCATGACTTGAAAAGATTTCAAGTTGATTGCCATATCATCAAGCTAAGCTAGCTCTAGGTGAACCTTGTAAGAGTAAAGTATTGAGAACCTTGCACAGGTTGTAAACCATGCAAGAGTAAAGTATTGAGAACGGCATGCCTCCACATTCTTCCAACTCCTCAATTTTTTCCAATCTTAAATGTGCACCATGTGTTTCACCATGATTGCTATGCACATTTGTGGTAGTTTCAAATCCACAACCTATAACAAGAGTTTTTTCCTCGCAACTCAGGTCCATCTTTTTCAGTGTAAACGAGAGCTTCCTTTCTTTTCTGAGAACTTTTTCCTTAATTATCCTTTCTTCTTTAGGTCCTAACTCAATGAGTGTCCAGAGAAACTGGTTAGGTTTTTTTTTTGTCTCTCTGTTCAACATTTTATTGCTTTTTCAAATGTCTCATTTCTCGCTTAGTGTGCTTTTCTTTTTTTGAAATTTTTCAGTGTCATGTCTTCTGGTACATCGTCATCTTGATATGAACAATTTACCATGTATAGGGATAAAATAGATAGTGACCATTCTAATTTTAGTCTTAGTGATGATTCTTCAATAGAAAATTTAGAAAAATTCTTTTCGAAAACCTGGCTATGGTTCCTTTAAAAGGTTCTTCTAAATCGACATCAACTTTGGGGGATTCTATTGAGTCAATGTCTGGTGATTTTGGGGATGAAAAGAGGTCCACTGAATACTTGACTGAAACCTATACGAAAGAGGACCCATCAATCTATAAACCCTTAATTAAGAAATTTTAGGGCTTTGACCCAAATTTGTAACGAATTTGGGTTTTTTGGTTCTGTAAAGCTTAGCACGGCTAGTAGCTCTAAATGTGCCACCTTCTCTCGAGATGGTGCTGACTGTTTTTATGTCTTTCCTTTTAAATTCAGTTTTTGTCTTCCCCTACCTCGATTCGTTCGAGCCTATCTATCATATTTTGATCTTACCCCTGGTTAGCTCAATTTTGGCTGTTCAAATTCTAGAGAATCTTTATGGATTTCAATTGGATCCTTGCATTCTATTTAAGTGGTATGATGTGAAGGAAAAACCTACGAGAGAGATAGGTATTTGTTGAATGTTGGTTGTCGAAATAAGATATTCTCTATAACGTTTTTCCGGAGACAAGAACTAGAAAGAGAAGTACTTTTTTTGTCTCGGGTGACTAGGGTGAGTTTGTTGGAGAAAACATGAGGCCATTTAGGACTGATTGGAATTTTCACTTCGGTAAGGCGTCTTAGCTTCTTGCAAAGTCAACTTTCTTTTAGCTCTGACTAATTTTTGATTTTCCTCTTCTGCAGATCACCGCTTAAATACCGAGCACGTTTCTTTCACGGCTGAGCAAGATTCGGCTGCTGAAGAGTTGTTAAAGGTTGTTAAATGCAACTTATCAGAGATCTTTACGAAGGAAAACTTCATTACTTTGGGTCTTCATCTTGCTAGTAAAGTTTTTTTCCTTTTTTATCACTTTGTTACTGTTTTGTTACTAACTCTGGCTTTATTGTAGAAATTCCTTATGAGAAGAAAATTAATGTCCCATCCTTGGATGAGCTCCAATGGATGCTTCTGAAGAATAAGCTAAAGAAAAGACAAACTTTTTCTTCTAAGGAAGCCATTCGAAGCCAGGATCTTTCTTCCAAAGAAGTTCCTGCGAGCAGGCTCCTGTGGAGGTTGTTGAAGTGGAGGACTAAGATTCTGCCCTTCTCGACTGTAATATGACTGTTAGTGGCCAAAAATGGCCTAGTCCTGCTGGAGAATCTCTTTCTCCAAAAAAGGAAGATATTTTATCCTCCCCCCACTAATTCTGAGAGGTCTGTGGGAGTAAAAAGGAAGATTACTGTTACTTTCCTTGAAGGGCTTAGCATCCAAAATAACTTCGATGCTACATTAAAGCTTTCTGGGGTTTCAACTCTTTCGATGTAGAGAAAGATATTTTATTTTCTCAATAATCAGTCATGTGTCGCCTAGCAGCCTATTAGGGCATGGTGGTAATTTTTTCTACGTTTTTTATTTTCCTTTGACTTCTAGTTATTTGGATGTTATAACAACTTATTAGCAATTTTTGTGATAGTTGGCTCATAACATCGTGGTTACCTTTCACAAGATAAAATTGTTCGAGCAAGAGGTCATGAATATGCAGTAAGAGCTTTCTTTCATCAAAAAACCTTACTCTAACTTGGTTCAAAAGAATGAATCTCCTTGCTTGATTATTCATAATCTGAAATTTTCCCTTGCTAAAGTTGGGAAGAGGGAGAGCACACTCAATGCTAAATACAGAGCTCTCAAGGCCAACTATAGTCGGTTTCTTGGAGAACATGAGAGTGCGAAGCAATATCTTGCCAAGTAGACCCGCAAAGCAGCCAAAGCTAGAGATAAGGCCGAATTGCTATCGAAGAACTTTTCCAAGGAAATGAAGCTTTCTGGATTCTCCTACAGGATGGGAGAAGTCAAAGGAATTAAAGTGGTTCGTGAGGAATGCAAGGCCAAGTATGCCGTGGAAAATCCTTCACCAAGGTCTCTTCCACAAGAGATAATTGAAGAATAGAAGCTTTCACTATCTGATGTTGATCTGAATGACAAGGTCATTCCTTGTGAGGATGACTCTGCTAATCCTGCGGCAACTCCTGCTTCAGAATCTGCCAATCCCTAGGTTAAACTTGGGGGATTGATGTGTTTATCTTGGACCCCACGACGGATGAAAGGATCCTTGATAGCAAAGATTTGTAATTTTGCTTTTGTTTCGGCTTCGAGCCTTGACTTGTTAGGGGATAGTTTTCCTTTTTATCACAAATGAAACTTTATTTTCAAGAAATTTATTTTTGGCAGTAATTATAGGAGTTATTGTTTGTGGTTGGTCTTATACTTTTTTTTCAGTTTTTCAAAAGAAAATTGATAAAGTCTGTTTTAGGGAAGTTTTGACTATGTTTTCTATTCAAGCTCTGCTTTTATTTGGCCTTAAAAAATTTATTTTTCCATCATCTATCTTCAATGTTGTTAAACCCTTAGGTTGAACACGCATGAGTATAGGCAAGTCCCATATTGCAATCATGGTTCATAATTTAGCAATTCGAGACTACTTTGTTGCTTTTACTAGACAGTTAAAATACATCAATTCTATCTAGCTTGTCATTCTTTCAACCTATGGTTGGCTTGACGCTTTTCGAGGATAAAAATTTTTTGTTCGAGGCTGTCAATTCTAAAGAGCTAAATAACTTTATTTTGTATTTAATTTGTTAATGATTTTTTGGAGCGAATCGAGGAGCCATAACAACCTTTTTCAAATAAGCATTAGTTGAAAGATAATATTTATGAGATTTGGATAATTATTATCTTTCATCTGATTGGATTTACTTGGAAAGGCCTATTAATTATCCTTTTCATGAATTAGAAACGTCAGCTATCCCTGGCCATTGATTTTGATTCAGACTTTTTAATCTTGGTTGTTGTTATGGTGTATAAATAACTGTTGTTTTGCTTGTTTTGCCAAGCTCTTAGATTTCTCTTCTTTTTTTATTCTCATGATGCTTTTTGAGCTTTAGTGCTCAAATGTTACGAAATCATCATTATTGGTATCTCCATTGCCTTTGTTTATTTTTAACAAGGGTTGTGATGGTGATGCCTATGCTGACGGTTTCATTGTTTTCTGGCTATTTATTTTTGCTTTTTTTCTTTCGGGTACTAGTGATGTTGATTTTGGATTGTTAATTTCCCTTTCGGTGCAAGATAAAAATTTCTTGGTGGGAAAGTTCCAAGAAGCATGTACAGCTAACCCTTTCTTACTCCATGTCTTTCTTCTTGGTCACTATCTTGGCCAGATGGTTGCGGCATTCCCAAATGGGTGTCCTAGTTGTGGAAACTAGGTCTTTCACTTGAGTTTTGTCTTTGAACCAACTGTCGATGATTTTGATCATGGAGGCTACATCTCTCTGTTGGACTTATGCTCCTCCTTTGGCTCTTTTTGAGTTTAGTTGGCCGAGACTTTTCCTTTGGTGGGCTGAAGACGTGGCAATGCAATCCTGAAAAGAACGTGACGAGGCTATCTTGAGAAAACTTTTTTTTTAACCCCAAATCTTTTGCAATATGTTTCCAATTGAAGGGATTCTTTGTAACCCATTTTTCAATGAATAAAAGAAAAGTGTTATTTGAATAATTGTCTTTATTGGTATTATAAGTAACTGATGCTTGTAAGAAAGAACTTGCAAAGGTAAACTCTTAAATTTTCTGCATTCCAGCTCCTCGGTATGTTTGTCCTTTACATATCTTGTAATTTGTATGCTTCGGGTCGCACTATTTCATTCATTTGATACGACCCTTCCCAATTTTGCCTGAGCTTTCCTATGTTGAGTTCTTGAATATTTTGAAATACTTTTTTTAGCACATAGTTTTTGACATGGAATTTTGGTGCCTTCACTCTTTTGTTGTAGTGCTGACCCGCTATCTGTATGAGCTCTGCTTTTTGTGCTTCTTCTTTTTCATCCAATGCCTGCATCAATAGTTAGTCATTCTATTGTCCGAAGCTTCCATTTGTTTTGGCTATCTTCATTGAAAAAACTACTGGCAAAACAGCTTTGGCACCTTAAATGAGGTAGAACGCTATTGACCCTATAAGAGCTTGGACTGTTGTTCTTTAAGCCCACAGAACTCCAGGTAGCTCTTCCGTCCATCTTCCTTTAGCCTTTTCCAGCCATTTTTTTAGTGTGGACAGTAGCCTTATTTGATAAATTGGCCTGACCATTTCTCTGTGGATGTCTTGGTGAGGATAAGTTTAAACTAATCCTCATTCTTTGGAAATGAATTTATTGCTCATGAATTGGGATCCATTGTCCGAGATAAGTACCCCCGGTAGGCCGAACCAGCATATTATGAACTTCTAAACAAACTGGACCAAGTTTGTGTGTTTGATAGCTGCGTATGATTATGCTTTTATCCACTTTGAGAAGTAATATGTCGCCACTAGAATGAATATCTTTTGAGTAGGTGCCTGAGGCAATGGGCCTGCAATGTTGAGTCCCTATTGGATAAATGGCCATGGGCTGAACACAGTGGACAACTCGATTGCTGGAATATGATCCATTGGCGCAAACTTTTGGCACTTGTCGCATTCTCTCATGTATTTTTCTGAATCCTTAAGTAGTGTAAGCCATAATAGTCGTGGAGCATGATTCCTTTTGACATGGATCTTCCACTTAAATGATTTCCATAGAGACCTTTATGCATTTTGGTCATTACTTTAAGAGTGGACTCAGGTTCGAGACATCGCATCAAAGGCCCCATGTAGGACCTTTTGTACAATTCTCCATCCAATAAACCGTATCTTGCTGCTTTCATCCTGATTTTTCCTTGCTCCAAATTTGTTGGCTAGAAGATTTTCGCTCTTGATGTATTAAAGAATTGGCTTGATCCAACTATTGCTTTCCTAGTTTACATTAAGAATTTTTCATTTTTCTTCTATTTCTATGCTTCTTTCTAATAGGAACTCTATCATGATTGTTCGTTTTTGGCTAGACTTAATGGATGAGGTGATGGCTAGTGCATCAGTGTCCCAATTCTATTCCCTCGGAAGTTGCTTTACCTTTATCTTTTTAAACTCATTTGTCAATTTTTTTTCACTTTTTCAAAGTACGCTGCCATTAAAAGGTTGGCAGTTGTGTAGTTTCAATTGACCTAGTTAACAATTAATGCGAAGTTGCAGAAGACCGAGATGACTTCTGCTTTGAAATTGTTGGCTAACTCAAGTCCTGAAATCAATGCTTCGCTGTTCGAAGCTTTGAAGCCGAAACGAAGGGAATGTTTAGTCCATTCTTTGTTCAGATTCTTCAGTAGGATGCCTACTCTTGATCCTTTTTCATTTGATGAACCATTGACTTAAAAACTCCATATTTTGGTTAGAGTTTATTCTTCATGCTTCTGCTGTTCCAGGACTGGCAACTCTGCTATGAAGTCAGCTATGACTTGTGACTTCATTGCTGTTCTTGGCAAGTATCAGATGTCGTATCCTCCTATATCTGCAGCCCAGACAATTACCTTTCCATTCATATGTGGTTTATGAAGTACATATTAGATCCAATGAACAGTGACTACCTACACTATATGGCCTTTGAAGTACGACTTCAGTTTCTGTACAGCTGTGGCGATTGCAAGAATCAACTTCTCCAAGCTTGTGTACCTAAACTTAGCATCTAGCAGGGGTTTGCTAACATAGTAGATATAATGTTGCTTTTTACCTTCAGTTTTTGTCAAAATTGAGTTTACTGTTTTGTCTGAGATGGCTAAGTAAAGTTACAAGACATCGCCTGGATTTGGTTTTATTAGGAGCAGTAAGGACCCGAGATGTTTTTCTAATTCCTTAAAAGCTACTTTGCAGTCTTCTATCTACTAGAAATCTTTGCACCCTTTCAGTATGTTGAAGAATTTGTGGCATCAATATGAGGATCATGAAATGAAACGGCTCAAGGTGGCGACCCTTCCGTCTGCTTCATGACTTTTTTCTTTGTCTAAGGAGACGGCATATCCACCAAGGTGTTGATTTGAATCATAATAACTTTTATTCCTATCTGTGTTACGACATGTCCTATAACCTTGCATTTGTTTGGATTTAATCTCATTAGGTACCTTTCTATTATGGTAAAAGTTTTCCTTAGGTGTTTCAAGTGGTCTTCTGCTTTGATTGACTTGGCCAGCATATTGTCAATATATATATTTCCATGGTTTTGCCAATTTGTTTGTTGAACATTTTATTGACTAACCATTGATAGGTGGAGCCATCATTTTTTAGTCTGAATGGTATCACCTTGTAGTAGTAGATTTCTTTGATCATCTGGGTGCATGAGGATTTGATTGTACCTTGAGTAGGTGTCCAAGAAGCTCATAAACTTATGACCTGTTGTAGCATCCACCAAGGTGTTGATCATTGGGAGCAGGAAACTATCTTTTGGGCAAACCTTGTTAAGGTCTGTAAAGTCTATACACACTTTTGGCTTCCCGTTCTTTTTCTTTACCACTACAACATTGGCCAGTCAGTCCGAGTAGTATACTTCTATGATTAAGCCATTGATTTGTAGTCTTTCCACTTATTCATTAATGATTTGATTTCTTTCAAAGGCAAATTTTCTTCTTTTTTGTTTGACTTACTTGAACTCCAGATCGAAGTTGAACTTATGGGATATCACCTCGGGGTCTATCCCTAACATGTCAGATATGTCCCAAGCAAAGCAATGCTTTCTCTTTTAAGAATCTACGAGTATTTTTCTTGTCTCGGCATCTAACTTGGTGTCAATGTGGACTTTTTGCTTGAGTTTTTCATAGTCCAGAACCCCATTCTTAATAGATTCCTGAGCTTTATATGCTTCTATCGTGAGGATTTCTGGGCTTTGTAATTTATATTTATCTTTATAGGTTTTTTCTTTCATAGTCGAGATAAAACATGAGCGGGCATAGTTTTGGTAGCTCTTGATTTTTTTTATTTTCCCACATATAGGAAATTTTATCATCTGATGAGAAGAAGAAAGAATGACAATCATATAATGCAACCAATGCCTTCCTGAGATCACATTATAGGCTAAGTCGGCATCTATGACCATCATTTTTTAAGAGATTGTCACCCTAACCCATGTGTCTCGAGAGGCAGGGTCACTTTTTTAATGACCTGGCTAGTTTCACCACTAAACCTAACCAAGTTCATTACTCAAACTTTCTGAATGTTGTCAAGATCCATCCCATGCTTCTCGAGATTGCTTTAAAGATCAAATCTATCGAGCTTTCGTTGTCAATAAAGATTATTTTCACCAGTTATTTGCTATTTCCAACTAGATCACTAGAGTATCATTTTAAGGAAAATGAAGTGCATTTGCATATGCTTCTGCAAAAACGGTATTTGAAATTTGAAATGATTGTTTGGGAATTCTTCTATTATTTACCTCGATTGAGATCACTTCAGCTTTCTTTATGTGATGTTTTCGAGCTGCCATATTATCTCCTCCACTGGTGAATCCTCTATGAATAATTGGTACTTCAGTCATTGTACCTCTTATTTCCTTCAATTATTCTCTTTGGTGATGCTTTTTGTTCTCCTTTGTTCTTAGCTTTCTCGGATGGAATAAACTCTTTAAAATATCCCTTTTTGATTAGGAAATTCAATCTCTCACTTCAACTGACAATATTATGTTGTAAGATGTCCGTAGTTATTATGGAAGGCGCACAACTTTATGTTGTCTCAGGTCCTAGGGTCCGAGACCATCTTATTTGGCCACCTAACATAATCTTTATTTTTCAGGTGTTTGACCATTCTATCTAGAGTTATACTCAAAGAGTAGAACTTGAATGGGTTGCTATCCGAATCAAAGTTCAGCTCTTGAATCTGTGTGGATTATCTACCGTTTGTCTCAGTCTCAGGAATGCTTGTGGCTCCGCTACCTCTATTACCGCCTTGTCCTTTTTGACTAATTTTTACTTTTCCCTTCTTTCTAGCCTCTAATCATCTTCTAGTTTGGTGTATTTTGCAGTTTGTGACATTACATCGATCATGGTCTATGGATCAATTTTTGTGAGGGAATCATACAAGGGATTGTCTAGGTTATAACATTTTTGGAAGGTTTCAACCACAATTGAATCATTGGAATTCGAGATTATTACCTTCTCTTTGTTAAAGCACTAAGTATAGGTTTTAAGAGTTTCAGACTTACCTTGAACTATTGGGAAGGAATGGTCAGCTACCTTCCTGATTTTGATGCTTGATGCAAACTGTGCACCAAATTGGTTAACCAGTTTCTCAAATGAGTTTATTGACTCTAGTTCTAAGCTGTCGAACCAGGTGAGAGTTGTTCATTTCAAACTTTTAAGAAACACTTTGCACATCATTGCTTCTTTTTTTTCATGCTGAAGATTGGTCGGGCACATTGCATGTTGATAAATGGTTAAATGTTCCATTGGATCAGTTGTTCCATCATAAAGATCAAACTTTAGGGCTGTGAGTCTTGAAAGAATATTAGTATCAATAATTCTTCTATTGAAAGGTGTTTGGATCAGGTTGTTCGTCCACCTACAATCGAATTGCTAAGCAATGCCTAGTCTCTTTTTACATTCATCTCTTAATATATGCTTTAGGTCATTAGTTGTGTGATGCAGTTTGTTTTCGGTTCTTTGTTGAGACTATAGTTCTCCTCCTGATCCACTCCGTGTTGAGCTTTTGAGTCTTCTTGTCCAGATCAAGCTTGTCTTATTTTTTAACTTTTTTTCCCTATGTGGGACTCGTACATGAATGGAATTCTTGCTTTCTTTCCAAGATTCATATTTCTTTTCGTTTGACACAGATTACTGATTTCTAGGTTCATTGATCGTGTTGTCTTGCTCTTGAGCTTGAATTTGCTTTGCCAGATCAAGACAACTTATTTATTTATGTTGTTTCAGCTTGCAGCACTTCTATCTCTGTTTGAAGAGCAACAATTTACTCTTCATAAGGTGCTGGTTCTTCTTGGATAGTAGGAAAAATTGTTTCACGATTTTGAATCAACATGGTGGCTATAGGGTTTCCGACTTCAATGCTTTATACTGCCTCTACCTGATACGCCAAACTATTAATGCCAGAAATTGCACCACTTTATGGAATCTTATGATTGGATGAAATATGTAACACAATGGAAGAACATGAAATACTTTAGGGCACTGGTGTGGTATTTGCCAAATGCATACCGACGCTCAAGTTAGTGACTGTGAAATGATAGGAATGGTCAAGCATATTGAATATAATGTAATAACTCTGTGTATGTGAATGTTTATGTACCTTTACTTTACCTTTTGAGGTATTTATAATAGCTTTGTTTATTTGAATTAGCGAAAAATTTGTATATGGCTGATTTCCTATGTTTTGATGATATTCCCCTTGATTTTTCCATTTGCACTTTATTCTGTTTGTTACTAATAGATCGTGTCGTTAATCTATTTTTTGAATTCGATTTGTTGCTTATATTTCTTACTTACTGTTGTTAACATTAAAATCCAGAGCCAAATTCAAGCCCAAGCCAACGAAGTCGATTACTTGGTAACATCAACTGCCTGAGTCTAGAATTGCCCGAGACTTAGAATTTCCTGAGTCCATGACTTGGCAAGCTTTTGGGTTGATTGCCAGATCACCAAGCTGAGTTGACGTTAGGCAATGATTTATACCTATACACCTAATAGGTTTTGAGTCCAATTGAAACCTTGCAAAATGTCACGTTGGTGAACATGATATAAAAATTAATGTGTTTCAAGAAACATAGGTAGAAAATCATAAAATTTTGGTAAAATACAAAAGGTCGTGCGGTGTGCAAAAAAGAAATACCTATGTTTTGCTCAAGAGTCTAACTATCGCTTTTGCTTCTTTCAAAGTTTGTGACTCAAAAAATTGTTCTATTAATATTCCATTTGATGCTTATTTATAGATTAAAAAAATCTATTTTTAATGTGAGTATAAATTCCATGTGATAAAGCTTATGAAGGATCTTAACCTAATTTCTAGATAAGATAATATTTTATGTTTACTTATTTAGTGTAAAATAAATTATCAGTTAAATATCTTTTAAAATTAAATATTTCATGCCTAATTTATTTAAAAGCCTATTCAAAACAAGTTCTTTTAATTGGAGATAATGCTAATTTGGGTCCAATTAAAATCCAAAATCCAAATAATGGATCTTAGCCCAATTAATTTAGCTGGATATTTCAATTGGACTTAATTAATTGAGCCTGCAATCTTAAAAATGTTTTCTTTAAGCCCAATATCTTCAAAACACCCGATGTCCAATCAAATATAAATGGATTTTTAAATTAAGGTCCATAAGTTTATTTGGGTCTAGTCTAGTACAAGACTTAGGTCCAAATAAATGCAAATTGGTTTAAAGCCTAAATAAATAATGAGCTATAGTTGTAAATGAACCAATTAAATTATATTATTGGATCAAAATTCAAAAATCCAATAAATATGAATTATTTTAAATAAAATATATTTTAAATAAAAAATTATTTTAAATTAATTGGCTTTCAATCCATTGCCAATTAAATTAATTTGGCATACACCCAAATTAAATGTCAAATAATTAAAGTATTCAATTAATTAAAAGAACTATTAATTTATAAATATTTTAAATAGTTTAATAAAATTAAAAATTTATAACAATCTAAAAAGAATTTTTAAAATTAATGGTCATATCGAATAAATGGCTATTAAACAAATACTTCTCAAATGAAAATTGTTTTAAATCAAACAACAAACTAAGAATTTATTATTTGGAATATTACTCACATAGTCAATAGTTGTCAGATAATGAATTCAGCAAACTAAAATTGCTTGGCTATCTCTACAAAATCAGATGTGGTCAAATAAAATACTAAAAGATATTTGCATATGATTGAGGCTTTGAAGGGTGCCAACCTAGTTTGGATGTTTCTTTATTCTTGCAGTGCATAAATCTGTTAATCAAAAATTTAATAAAATTACTCTTCAAAATTTTCTAAATCAAATAACCAAAACAAATTTATGGATTATTAAATCAATCTAATTCTAAATTCTCTAAATCAAAATCTGAAATGAACTACTGTCAACTTGATTCCACAAAAGATATGTGTCAGGTTGGCAGCCTAGTCCAACGCTAGGTGCAATTCAAATTCCAAATAAATCTTCTAAATTTCCAAACATGTATCTAAATCCAAATTTTCAAAAAAAAATACAAATCAAATCTTAATTTTATAAAATTTTCGAATAAACACTAAAAAATATTTTTAAGAATTACAAGTGGCTTGATCCCTTTAAAAGATGTATACAAGCAACTCTGAAATTCAAACTGAATGCATCTGCAAAATATTTTTAAAATCAATTTTTTCAACATATAATTGGAATCAAATGGTTGTTACTTTTACCAAGCGATTGTAGTTAAGAGTTATACATTCTTGACTGCGTTGAATCACATTTTTAATAAATTTTTATACCTTTAGAGAGTATATGTGAGACATTATTTGTGAATGTTAAATTATTAGCAATCACTCTTATTAGTGCTATCACGGTGTAAAAATTATGTGTTAAAAAAAATTTAAATCCATTAAAAATCTAAAATGTAAATAAAACCTTAAAATTATAGTTTTAATCAGTTAAACAAATATTAAAATTATTTTTTTAATTTTAAAATTAAAATAGTAATTTTAAAATATTTAAAATAATAAAAGAAACCCAAAAACGTTTTTCGATAAATCTGTGTCATACAGAAGCACAAATAAAAAATAAATAAATAATTCAAAGAAGAAAATGCTCAAGAGGTAATTTGTTTTTGTACTGTTCAAACTTTGTTCTATTTGCAAGAAAAACATCTGGAAGGTGTTGAGTAAGAATGGAGGTCCTCTGCTAAATTTTTGGATGAATGAGATTTCGCAGGTTTGTTTGAAGATCAACTACTGTGTATGCTTCCAAAGCGAAGGCCATTTGTACTTGGTACCTCGAATCTGGTGGGTTTGGTTGCGGCAAACGTGGGTTTCTATAACTTTTAGTTATGTCCCATTTAATCCCTTGAACCAAACAAACGCTCAATAGTTATTTTGCCTTCTAAAATTTTGGTAGTATTCTGGATTCATATAATTCACAATTATATTTTTTTTAAATGATTAACAATAAAAGTCTTTATAGAAGAATAAATATATATATTTTTGCCATAGATGAGGGCTGTGAAGCTCCCTGTCTCTATATTTCTCAAGGTTTATAGATAATTAACTCAATACAAATAGACCATAATTAGTGGTTTGAGTTGATTTTTATACATGTGGAAAATTTTAATTTGAAAATTTAATTATATTTTAAAATGCCATTTAGTATCTAGTCGCCCGTAGTGACAAATAATATTTTTATATATAAAAAAAATTCTATGGTGTGGATATTTGAAAGTTTGTAAGTTGTGAATCATCACTATAATATATATATATATATATATTTGGACTCGGTTTTTCTATAATGAGGGACGTCACCTACCACATAGTCGTCTGTTAGATGCATATAATCGTAAGCATTAGACGATTGTATAAGGCTATTGGCCATCAAGTGGTGGACAACATCGACCACTCTAGTATTTCTATTGGACTAAATATGATGAAATTTAACAACGAAACCAATAAAATCAAAGGTTAAAAGTTAACAACACTTTACCCCTTGGTACTAATTGCTACAACATGTTATGCTCTTTACCTTCAAGACCAAAAAAACCTTAAAAACTACATCTCAACTATTGTTTCTTTATCAGTTCAACATATCAAATAATGTAGAATTTATCTTTACAAGGTAATGTGAGAAATCTTGTATATATACTTGTTTCAAAAAATCGATGGCCGCTTCTTTTTGCTCTAGATAATGAAGTGGTCTATATGCTCCACAGTTGAATTGGATCTCTTTCCATGAGAATAGAGTGAAGTTAGAAAACATGTATCCTTTTGGAAATTTGATCTGGTAGATAGAGTTGAGGTAGGGCCTCCTATACTATAATTGACCAATTAATCATTCTAATTGCATGACTCATAATCTTTTAGATGATGGTTTCAACAGCCTCACTGTCCATGCCTTGGTTGTTGTTAATCAAGTTTTGAACATTATGTTTGTTGATTTTTGTGACGACTCGGATCTAAAGCTAGAGTAAGTGTGGGCGGGTGCAAGGGCACTGGCATGCTACCTTACTGGCATAGCCAGAGTAAGTGTGGGCGGGTGCGAGGCACTGGCAGGCTACCTTACTGGCAGAGATCGGTGTCCAATCCCACATCGCCCGGGTGTGGAAGGGGGTCATGTGGTAATGGTTCAAATGTAAAGTGAGCACTCTCTTAACAACCAAGGCCTTTTCAAAGCGTTTGGCTTCAGAGTTGGAAGAACTCTGGGGTTAAGCGTGCTCCAGTGGGAGCATTCCTAGGATGGGTGACCCCCTAGGAAGTCTGACCAAAAACTCCATACCGTCTGAAGTGCGGTGGCTAAATTGGAGACAATATTGGTCTTCCAACTCTGAAGCCAAACGCTCTGAAAAGGCTTTGGTTGTTAAGAGAGTGCTCACTTTACATTTGAACCATTACCACATGACCCCCTTCCACACCCGGGCGATGTGGGATTGGACACCGATCTCTGCCAGTAAGGTAGCCTGCCAGTGCCTCGCACCCGCCCACACTTACTCTGGCTATGCCAGTAAGGTAGCCTGCTAGTGCCCTTGCACCCGCCCACACTTACTCTAGCTTTAGATCCGGGTCGTCACAATTTTCCCAGGTTGTGAAAGGCAACCTAATATTGGTGAGCTTCATATCGATCGCTTTTCCTAAATTTCTAGCCAAAATGCTATGCATATCCTCCACCATGAACTTGGTTTCGAGCTGGTAAGTTGACATAGAGTTGGTCGTTGCCTCTTACTCCATGTCCATTGGGTACGGCTTGAAGGGCTTATACCATGTGTTCATCTTGGCCATCTCTAACAATATAGTCTTGGTTGTCAACTTGCTCTCGGCCTGAACTTGGTTCCTAGCTGACAGGGGAATGTGAGGTCGTATTTGTCATTCTGGCACGGCCAACCTTGCTTCATTTCTATCAAACCTATCCTGAAAAGTTGATGCCACAATTCTAGATGTGTTTCCATTGATATGGCCAAAGAGGCTTGTACTTGTTGGCTAATCCTAGCCGTTAGTTGGCCTTGTGTCGTTCACCACGACTTGAGAAACCTGCAATTGTTGACCCACCAAATCTATAATGCCTTGCATCATCTGCTATGTCTTTTTTTACTTTTCCTCAGGTCCTGAGATAGTTCATAGATTGAATCTTGGGTGGACATTTTAGTCGTGTCCAGAGTCTTGCTAGTTTTTACATCCTAATTAGATTATGGAGACACGTTTTGGCTGTTATTGCTACCGTGGGTGTCGAAATCCTTTGAACGAGTGTACACCGTGTCTTTGGTTGAAATTGTGGTCCCACTATGCATGCCAAAAATATGTGTTAGTTAAATTTTTAACTATTTGTTGTTTCTTAGTGCGCAGACATTCTACTTCAAACTTTTAGCAGTTTATATAAACATAAAATGCTTGCCAAATGAATTAAAATTACTTAAGCAATTGTATTAATTATGGAGAACACAATAATAACAAGTTGTTATTGCCTTTAAGATCAAATGACTTTAAAAATAAAATTTCAACTAAGAACAATTGACTAGTTAAAGTAAATTCTAATGAGAGTTAACCAAGTAGTCTAGAGTTGTAATTGTGAGTTCTTAGTTGAAATTTTATTTTGAAAGTCTTTTGATCTTAATGACATTACTTATAATAATTGTGTTCTCCATAATTAATATAGTTACTTGAGTATTTTTGATTCTTTTGACGCATGTTAATTTTTCTTTGAACCGGGTTTGTGACGGTCTCTAATCCATCACTTAAACATAAAAAAAAAAAAAAAAAAAATTAAATTATGTTTGTTTTCCTTATCATGAGTGACAAATTTTGTGACTTCTGTCACAGAAAAACCCTCAAAATTTCAAAATATTTTGGCGCTTTAAAATTTTCTACAATCAGTGACATGTTAATGTGACGAGTTTAAAGTTGCCACATTAAATAAAAAATAATCGGACAATTATTATAGTCTCATTGTTCTCGTCACAGTAGGCTCTATTTATATGACAAATAAGTGATTGTCACAATATCTTTCCGTCACATAGCGAGTGTTTTTTTTTTTTGTAATAATTAACAACTTGTAATTATTGTATTTTTCATAATTAATACAGTTACTTGAGTATTTTTTTTAAGCATATATTTTTTTTTAAATTATTATAGTTTTAAAATGATACGTCCATACACTAGAATAGAATATATAGTTGAAAATTAACTAACAATACTAGATAAAATTGCACTATCGAACTAATGTGATAAGAAATAATAGTTTATGGGCACGATTAAAATGCAGGATTCATCTAATTAAACTAGATTATTATTTTTTTAATCAATTTTGAATAAAATTTTAAATAATTAATGTCTAATCGCCATAAATTTCCTCATTAACATACTTTAAAGCCACTGATGACTGATTCGTAACAAATATGAACGGGCATAGAAATTCGTAACAAAGTCATGATCGGTTTACTATTGAAAACCATTTCCTGATAGAGATAGCTCCCCACCTACTGCATCACTATCTATATGGAAAACATATTTTAATATATTCTTGAAATGAAAGTCCCTAGCCATGTTTGCCAAGAATATATTAATTATTAAAAAAATAAATTTTAATCCTGACTTAGTTGCATTAAAAAACTGATTACTCACTGACTATTCTCTCACGCCCAAATCCTAAGTTGGATTTGGTAAACAACGAGAGAAAATCCATACCGAAATTGGCGTTCATGCTTTCACTGAAATCCTAATGCTTAGGAAAAGGAGAAGAAACTCCATCAATCCCATTATCATAGAATTATTTCCAGTTTTAATTTAGAAATAATAATGTTTGTTTTCATATTATATTCTTAAGAATCTACCTGAAAATAAGAAACAATCATGGCAGAATATCTTGAAAACATCATTCACACTCAACATCCAATGTACTCCTGCATCACCCACTTTTAATACGTCAGAGAGATCAGACTGCGCAAACCATGAAACATCACATTCAAACTTCACTCTTTTTCTCTCGGAAATGATTTTAAAATTCCAACCACTGGAGCTTCTTTGACTTGGTTAGAAAAACAAATATATGAAATTTCATTAATTAGTTTATGAAACACATAAAAGAAAAAAAAAAACAAAAACAAAATAAAGAACTCTAAGGATTAAGACTGAAATTTGAGTCTAAACAGTGAAGAAACTCTATGCTATTTTTTTTTTTTTCATTTTTTGGTTTCTTGAAGATAGATACTAAAAGAGAGTAAGAGTAGTCCAAATTAAAACACTACTACATTAGGGGGCTATTGAGAAGTCCATGCCAAGAAGGAGTAATTCCATTCCAGCTTTCTCTTCCAGTATCAAAATCACCCAAATTGTTTCCATGATGATCTCCAGCATTATTATTATTCATCTGCCAAGGAAAACCCCACAACACCCTATTCTCATTCTCTCTCCCATGACACAACTCTTGCTTCATAGTTGTGACTGTCACTGCTGTTGTTGTTGCTGCACTGCTGTTGACTTCTTCATATGGATGCAAACCCATCTCTGAACTAACCCCACCACCACCACCATTTTCAACCTCTCCAATATTATTTCCATTCCCAACCCCATAATACAAATTCTGGTAGTGGTTTTGGGATTCAAGAAACCCATTCCTCATTGCATCAATAAAGCCAACAGAGTTAGTAGCATTGTTAATCCCTGAAGGGTTTCCAAGAATATCACAGTGAGCACTGGTAGGGTTTCCCAAAATAGAAAGATCATGGTCATCATAGCCCAACTGACCAAATGACTGTTTTTGGAGCCTAGCAAATGCAAGGGTGAGGTCATTTGAGTCATATGTTAAGGGTGGGAGGTTTGAGAGGGGATTGGAATTGGGTGTGAGTGGTTGGTCTTGTGCTCTCTTTGATGATGATGATGATGAATTTGATGATGAGGATCTTTTGTTCTTCCTGCACCCTCCACCCACTGGAACATTTCTTAGCGTTCCTCCTTTTGTCCAATACCTTCTGCAGGATTTGCAGAAGTACCTTGGTTGTGTGAGGCTGTAGTTGTTGTAGTAGCAGAACTTGGTGTTTGTGGAATCACATCTTGGGCATTTTAGAGCTTGCTCTGGGTGTGGCCTTGGTTTTCTTTCTTGCTGTGCTTTTGGGTTCACCAACATGTTTTCCAATGAATGAGAAGGCATTTCCTGAGGAGAAATTTTTTAACAAGAAATTTTTTTAATACATAAGCTAGTGAGAAACAGATATAAATATATATATATATATATATATATATATATCAGAAAACAAATTAAGAAAGAATATATACTTTATATATTCTTAAAATACATTACATGAGTTCATATATGGAGAGGATTAATGTCATCTTAGGATGGTAAAAATGGGGTTTATTACTATTACGATTTTTGCAAAGCTAAGGCTAAAGACCTTGAGAGGGGATTTTGAGTCACAGGTTTTCAATAAAACTTGGTATTGGTTTCCTAGAAGAATTGGTAGATAAAGTTTTGGGGGAAGTGTTTCAAGCTTTGTAATTCGCATTTTTTTTTTGTCACAAAGACAAAAGGGATTTCCTCTCATTTAAGCAATTCTAAGAAACTTAGTTAGCCTGGTTTGTTATATTAAAAGACAATTCTTATTTTTCGGCTCTAGGTGTGAAGAACTACTACTGCTCTATTTGATTAAACTCAGAACTCGATCAGCAGCAAAATCTTGTATAATCATACAACTAGTCCATAAAAAACTAATAACTTTCCCACTGTGAAAAGCAAAAACAAAACAAAAAAGTACGAAAAATAATGAAAGAACAGAAAACAAATTAAGCTCAAACCCATATCTCTCATTTCTTGTCTAGCTAATATCTCTTCAGTGATCTACCAAAAAAAAAAAAAAAGCTCCCAAATACTCAAACTAAAAACTCAATTTTACATATTCTGGTATTAGACACAAAAATCAATTAACAAAACCAAGTAAAAACAAGTATAAAAGGTATAAGAGAAAGGGGCAAAAGTGTAGTGAAGAAAAAAAAGAAAAAGAAGATGGATCATGTTTTTGTAGGAAAACAAAATCACAGCTTCTAATCAATCATCATCCTACCTGATGCTGTCTACTTGAAGGATCCATAACATGAAATCAAACACTACTCTCCTGATCAATTTCTGAAAGAGAAAACTAAGTATATATGTTTGACAACAAAGTTTAAAGTGCTACAGAATTAGCAGAAGAATAAAGAGGAGGGTAGCAGCAGAGAGTTAAAAAAAAACACTGTTTGATGAATTTCAAACGAAGGAAGAGAAGTAGAGAGAGCTGGGGTTATGGAGTCATGCAAAAGTGAGGAAAGAGAGCCACCCCTCTAAATATATAAGGCAAACCCAGAAAAGAGAGGAGAGAGAATGAGTTTAGAGGGAGAAAGTTTGAGAGATAGAGAAAGAGAGAGAGTAATGATGGGTTTGCCGTACGAGATGATCGATGAGGTTAGCTTGCACGCAGAGAAAGTTTTAAGAAAATTCGAGTCCCACCTCCTCTCTCTCTCTCACACACACACACAACTGTTCTGCAACGGTTTCATATGTGAATGAATGAATTCAGCCAGCCAAATAAAGACCCACCCAGTCCTCTCTCTCTCTCTCACAGTCTCATTCTTCATGTGGGTCCCTCTCTCGCGTGGATGCAACTATTTGTGGACCCCACCCAAACCCCTCCTCCTATATGGTCCCCACCTCCCACTACTACCAGTACTACTTCTCTCTCTCTCCTCTCATCTCAATTCATGGCCAAAAACTCTTTTTTCTCTTCCCCGACCCAGTCTTATCCCTAGCACACCAACACAAACCTCGTGTTTAGTAAAAACAAAAAATAAAAAAAGCAAAAACATTAGAAACAAAGAAAAACAGAGATTTAGTATTAAGAAAGAGGAGAAGTAGGTGTTTTTGGACTGTTGTGAGGGTGGGTGAGGGGCCCATTTTGGAAGAAATTGATTGATTCAATTTGTTTTTGTTGTTATTTTTTTTTGGTAAATAATTAAATTATTTTTTGTTGTTGTTTATTGGGTGTGTGGTGGTGTTGGTTGTTTATGTTGAAGGTTCTGATGATGTGGACTGTATTATAATGATGGTTGGACATGGAGGGGGACACTGGTGACAGTGACAGAGGATCTTAATTTTTGCCTTCTTCATTCATTCATATATCCCACTATCAGAAGAAGCCCCTTTGCTTTGCTATCTGGCTTTGCTTTGTTTTGGCTTCCCAGTGGTCCTTCTCAGAACATTTTCTGACTTGTCCTTGTCATTTTCAAAAGTGTAACACATCATAATCAACCATTATTTTGTATCAAATTCTGCTTCTTGTAGATTAGTATCTTCCCTTCTCTATCCAATCTCATCCTCCTGATATAACAAAAAAAAAAATTGAAAATGCAAAATTGCATGACAAAGCTCATACATGATGCTGGTTTTCTTCCAATTACCTCATGAAATTTAATCATTTACCTTAAAATTTATAAATTTCATTTATAGATAGTTTGATTAAGTTTATACTTTTGAAAACCCTTTAAAAAATTGATTGATGGATTGATGAGAAAACTAGTTCTTTTTTTTTTTTTAATTTTTTCAATATGGAAATCAAATTAATTAATATGAAATAAACTGTAAATTAAAAGTTTAATATGGAACTTAGTTCAAATTCAAAGTATTAAAGATCAATTAATCTACATTCAACTAAAAAATAGAAAGAATTAATTAGTATTTTAAATGAAAAGTTCAAAATTTCAAAATTGATAACATTTTCTATTCTCTTTTTAAATTATAGCTTTTCTTAGCATTATTAATTTCTTAATCAACAAATATTAGTGAACATTTTATACATCACAGATGATAATATACAGAATATAGAAAATTAAGCAGTTTCATATATGCCACTATCACCATCAATTTAAAGCAGCTATAGCCATGCATGCATCTTTATAGCAAAATAGACAAACAATTTGGCTTTTTTGTTACCATCAAAATCAACATGATTAAGGGCATTTTGAATGCCCTTATAGAAAATGAAATCTCCATTTTCGGGTTCTAAAGTAATCATTCATAGGATCCTGCATTAATTACTTAGCAATCAGGAAAAAGCTTTTCTACCACTTGATGAAACTCTATCTAGATTGGTTCGTTAAAAATAAATTAAATTAAAATTAAAAGCACCAGCTTAGCCCCTATAATATCAAACAAAACCCATCATTGTTTCCAATTTCTTTTAATGGTAATATCACAAGCAAAAATCTTAAATAATAATAATAAATAATAGTAATAAAAGAGACCACATACAACCCACTATGATGATGATCAGCGAATGAGATAGAGATCAACGGTCTATATTTAGCGACCTTTACATGTCTTGATAATTACCATTTATAGGCCAAGATTCTTGGAGTGACGGGTGGGAAAAACAATGTACCAACCAAAATTCTAACCTGCTATACCATCTGTCAGAAGTCCAAAGAAAAAATAATAAACAAACAATGATTGATACCCACCATGATAACCTTTGGATCCTAGGAAAATTTTGTTTTTATTTATTTTCTGCTTAGGCTCCTCCCTATTTCGAGAAAGAAAAATTGGTAAGCATTCTTTTGTCGATCAAATAAACAAATCGAAATCAAATGCAAAAGGATAAAAAAATAAAAATAAAAACAATATAAAATGTGTTTGATATATATCATATATGATCACAATTCACAAGCAGCACCGCACTTTGGGTACAAACATTGTGGTGGGTGGGCCATAGATGAGATGTGGGGGCCTTAGCAATGAACATCATAGGGATCAGTCAAGTAGGTTGACTGGTCAAATTAATTGGTCAAAGAGAATACTGGAGAAAAGAGAGTGAGAAAAAAAATTTTAAAAAAAAAAGTAAAGTAGGATAGGAAACTGTGCCATGGGGACATATGTTTAGTATAGGGTTTGCATCTTCTGTGAAGAAAAGAATCTGGATTTTGTCACTCCCACACAGAATCTGTTTGGCTTGGGTTTTGATATCTCACTATTCCTTAGATTTATTTAACTCATTCAAACATTGGGAAATTGTCAAAATTAGAGTCTGTTTAAATTGCCTGGTTTTTCTAGATAAATGTTTGTATGGAAAAATACTGCTGTGTTACATGTCTTGAGAGAAACTTTCATAGTAGTATTTGATGACAAAAATATGGAGAAAAATATATTTTTGGGAACAAAGTTCTAATTGAGCCTGTTTCGTTTCTATTTATGTTTAATCATTTGGGTAAAGATTGGGATTATAAATAGAATAACCCTTTAACAGGGCTCTCAATTTCATTAATCAAACAATTAATGGCTATACAACAGTTTTTAGTTTCAGAAATCTGCTTTGTATGTTTTAGAAAAGGTACTTCTGGCAGCAATATTATTAGGAGATAGCATTTTAATTGATTGCGTAAGTAATTAAAGACTAGAAGGATATATGTTATTGTATATTCTTGACCTAATAGGAGTCGAGGTCTTTTAACACCAAAATAAAAAAATAAAAAAAATAATAGGAGTCAAGGTCTAAAAGTTGTTACTATACGGATTTTTGTTTGATTTTAAAATATTGAATCGTGATTTGATAGACAATTTTTAATGCAGATTTGATTTGTACTTAAATTGTCTTTATCTGGAAAATGGAGTGTTATTAATTATTATGTTGGAATGTTATTTGTAGTATCCTCGTTTGTTGATAATGGTACCATATATATAATTACTAAAATAGATTCATAAAATTCCAAGTGTCAGTCTTCTGATCACATTATTTTTATTATGTTTAATTTCTATTTATATTTCAATATTAGGAAGGCAAACAAAATACTGGGGAGACATAAATTCTTCTTGATGCCATATAAAATATATATTTAAATAAAATTATATTTAATGCGCATAATTTTATTTATTTAAATTTATATTATGTTTTATATTGGGATGAATTCTCAGGGACCATATATTAATTTTTTTTAAAATTAATATTTTATTTAAACTTAATTTTGGAATAGTTTTGTTCCACATCATTTGGAGATAAAAATGTATTGAAAATAACAAAGTATAAATGTTTGACTTAGAAAGTGAAATTGTCATTAGTCCTACATCGGAAGCACAAAGAGTTGTTGAACCACATTCTCCTATATAAATAGAGGCTTCAACAACTTTGAAGATACTCTTGCATCAACACACAACTACAACATAGATTACTTAGTTTATTCTCGTTAGAATTTATTTCGAGTAGTCAAGTGTTATTAGTTGTTCTTAGTTTAAAATTTTAGTTAAAAGTCCTTTATCTGAAAGGCAATTATAACCCTTTAATTATTTTGTTCTCAGTAATTAATACAATCGTTTGATTAAGTTTGACATTAATTGGCACACACTTTACTTTTTCGTTGGACTGTCATAGGTTTGAAGTGGCACGCTCGCACACTTGAGACGACAGATTGTTATGTTTTACACCAATATATCTTTTGGCACGCCTGGTGGGACAACTTTTTTCTACTAAGAAAATGGTGCAGACTCGTTCCAAGAATTAGGAATCCGACAACCACGGCGGCATTAGCAGTCGAAATGTGTCAGATGAGGATGGAATCGAAAGGGAAGCTGGCAAGGCTCCGAACACGACAGAGGTGTTCACCAGGGATTCGATCCATGAACTATCCCAAGAGCTGAGGGAGAATCACTGGAAGATAGAAACATTCCAGGAGACCCAGCAGCAAATGTTGCAAGGAATCATGGAACTGCTACGCCAGCAGACGCAGATGACCCAAGCTGCGTCAAATAGAGCAAGGCCGACTAACGGCCAAGAGGAACAACAGATGCAGGCCTTTCAGGCCATACCCAATGGCAGCACACCAAGGATTGAGGCATCGGCCTTTCAGGCCGAGTCCAGTGGAAACGATATAAGGGTTATGCCTGAATGGCAAGTCCAACCTTACATTCCCCCACAGGCAAGGAACAATGTTCATGCCGGGGGGCATGCTGACAACTTAGGCCAAAACGTGAGGGATGGTTGGGAAGAATAGACGACGCAAGTTTTCCAGGCTGTATCCAACGTACATGGAAGGAGAATGTACCCCAACCTTCCAGCTCGTAACCAGATTCACAGTGGGGGGCATGCAGAGCATTTTGGAAAGAACTACAGGAATGGACACTATGATGACCACGCCTATCAAGCAAACTTCCACGCCCTGGCACGGAGGAATGGACCAAACTTGATGAACCACAGCCAAGGCATGGATCGGGAAGCCGTCGAGACCATCATCCAAGAGATGATGGGTCCTGCATTTAGACAGATCCGACGTCCATCTTATAGGAGGCCGTACCCTGACGCTTTTGACCAGATCGAATTTCCTAGGGGATTCAGGTTTCTTAACTTCACCCTTTTTTCTGGTGGGGAAAGACAATCCACCGTGGAGCACATAGGTCGTTTCACTATCCAATGCGGAGAAGCAGCGGCCAATGATTTCCTAAAGCTGTGACTATTTGCTAATTCTTTGACAGGTCCAACTTTCACCTGATACATCAACTTGCAGCTAAACTCGATCCATAGCTGACAAGAATTGGAGCAGAAGTTCCACGAGCAGTTCTATTGGATTGAGCCAGAGATTTCCATGGCTGACTTATCGCGCCTGCGACAAATGGATGGAGAGTCGATGCAATTATTTATAATCCGATTCAAGAAGGCGAGGAGCAGATGTCACCTGGACATACCGAGAATTCATCAAGCTAGCACAAGGCGGATTAAGTTACAAGCTTCGAAAGAAGTTTGAGAGGACAGAATTTCACGACTTGTTCGAGTTGGTATCTCGAGCCACTCGGTATGAAGGCATCTTGAAGGAGGAATACCATAGGAAGAACTCGTCTAAAGGGTCATACTATAAGAACCTGAATACTGAAATTCACGTCTTAGAAGCTGTCGGCCAGGAAAGTGTCGAAGGAGCAGAAGTGGTGGCCACCCGTCCGTACGTTTGTAAAGCTTTGTCTATACCGGCAAAGAACCAGAGAGCTTCTCAACTAGTGATGGACACGAGAAAGAATCGGCCCAAACTAGAGAAGGTCTACAGTTTCGACATCTCTAAAGCTGATCAGATTTTTGACTACCTGCTGGCTGACAAGGTAATTAAATTGCCTGACGGCCATATCCTGCCAACAACTGAAGAGATGAAGAAGAAGCCATACTGCAAATGGCATGGTACGTGGTTGCATCAGACTATCAACTGCGTGGTCTTCAGAAATGCTATCCAGGAGATGATTGACAAACAAGCGTTAAAGTTTCCAAAAAAAAGGAAAGGAGATAATGCAAATGGATAACAACCATTTCCAATTGGCTGAAGCGAACATGGTTTCGGCCAATATTTCAAACTTGGCAAAACCCAGAGTTATGGTAGATCTGCGACAAACATCATCCGGAAGAGTTTGGAAAAAAGATGTCAATCTTAGAAGAGAGTATTCGGCCGAAAAGGCCGAATCTTTTTCTAAGATGCTTTGTACTCGGTGTAAGCATGAGGTTGAAGAAAGAAGGATGAGGCGTCCGGCAAGGAGTGAAAACCTCAACATGTTGAAATGACCACTAGAAAGCCACAGGAAAAAATCTATTTTCCATCGTCTGGGACCAAAGTTGCAGGATAAACAGGTGAAGCTGAACAATCGACCATGGGGGGCAAAGCGAGCCAAAGCTCCAAATCATTTTTTCCAGAAACCATCCAACAAGATTGGTTTCTCAGAAGATCGAGAAGCCAAAGACTTTTAAGCCACATGTTAAGGAGGTAGATCGTTGGTATTGTGCAGGATATAAGCCCTATCATCTGCTTAATAAAATCCAGAAGAGGTGGATGAAGCGCCAGTATACTGAAAATCGGATAGCAGGTCAACTGGATAAGCAAACGGATGGTATTATGCCAAATAAGTTGGGGTCATATCTCGATGACCTGGATAGAAGAATTGAGATCGCAGCTTTATCCAAGAAAGTTGGCATCTTATCTGGAACTCCACAAGAGAAGAAACGCACAAAGATGTGGATCATAAGGCAAAGTGCAGAACTCCAATCATGCTTGAAGGACATGGATAATAATTCGGTGGATAAAGACATAGCTGTCTCTTCAGCTGTTAAGGTGATGGTCAACGCAGTTGTCATTTTGCCTTTGTCATTTGGATCCTAGTTTTAGTTGGCATGATAGAATAAGAACGTCGTGCAGCAAAAGTCATGATCTAAAGGAAATTCAGATGCATTCAATATGTCAGATCGAATGTGTAAAGATATAATGCTGAGATGCAATATGCTGCAATTGTAACATAATATATATATAAAATAAAAATGCACATATGTGTCCATCTGAGTCCAGCTGCATGTCTGTCTATGTCTGTCCGCGTCTGTCTGAGTCCAACTGCATGTCTGTCTATGTCAGTTCGAGTCTAGTTGCGCATCTCCAGTTGCATGTCCAAACACTGATAAGCCCGTGACTCTTGGTATGCTTACAACTCAAAAAAAAAAAAAACGTGCATGTCCATTTCAGCGTGCCTAATCAACCCGGGCATGTAACATCCCATTTTGAGAAAAATAGTAAAAAATTTCAAGTTTGACCTTAAGTGGGCCCCAGGGTTGACTTTTTGTGTGGTTATATTTCAGTTTTGACTTTGGTACCGTTGCGTAGAGCTTGTCGATACGAGTCCGTAGACTAGTAGTACGTTTGATTCGGAGTTAAGACCAGGAAGTTATGGTTGTTTTAGTGTTAGGGGCTTTTTGGTAATTTGGCAAAGACTGATATTTATGGGTGAGAAATAACTATTTTGCCCCTATCTTCTGTTTTAAAAATTTCCAGAATTCTGAAATTTTCTCACGCACACCCGAAGACCCCCCCTACGCCATCTCCCACTTTCAGCGCGCCCCTCTTTCCCACACCCGCAGCCGCCACACCGTGGCCGGAGTTGGCCGACAACCACCCTTAGATCGAAGCCGGTGACCTCCTCTTCCTCCCCGTACTGATGGTTCACAGTGAAACGACCCAGATCTCCGGAAATCGTAGCAAAACCGAGAGATCGCGCAAACCGTACACAGTCGCAACACCACCTTTGGCCGGCCGGATCTCACTGTTTCGGTGGAGTTAGGGAGCATGCTTGGTACCGTTGGAAAGCTGGTGCGACGATCTACATTTTGGTACCAAGATTGACCCAGGAAACCGCCGGAGAACGGCGGAAAACGGCCGCGAAGTTTCGGAAAAACCACCGCGACAGCCACCTTTCCACCCCGATCTACTCCGATCGCCGGCGAGTGGCACAACACAGCCACCACCACGAGCTTCAGACCGCGCCGGCAACCAGATCTGCACTTTCCCGAGCTCCGACGACCGCCACGCGCCGCCCACGCGTCGCCGCCGTCTTCCTCCACGCACCGCCGCCGATCTCGTCCTTTTCCGGCGAGTGGGTGCTCACCACCCGTTCCAATGCGTTCCTAGGGTCGTGGGCAAGCTTGCTGTACCTTCAATTTGATCTAATTTTGGTCGGATTCAAAAATGCCCAATCTCGGCCGAGGTTCGATCTTCCGGGACCAATTCCGACTATTGGCTAAGACGAATCCTACAATTGAATGTAGATTCTCATTCCTTGCATCTTCAATTTCATTTCGGTATAAATTTTGCTGAAATCGGATTTGAAACGGGAAAATCCGTGTATTTTGGAGATTTTTACCGATTTGGGACATTTTTCGTAATTTCTAAAAATATTGGGGCATTTTCGTAATTATTGAAATTGCCGAGCAATCTTGTAATTAGTGTTTTAATCTTATAATTGGAGACTTAGAGGACTCCTCTGAGCCGTTGGTTAGTTTCGGTAATTTAAAGGTTAGTTTCGGTAATTTAAAGAGTGTTTTGGTAATTTATTTTAGGTGTTCGTGCATGTTCAAGGGCTGGATCGGAGATCCAGCAGGAGCATGCGTCAGACCAGTGAGTGCATTTATTTTCTAAATCATTTGGGAATATATGCTATATTTGATTTGAAATCTATAAATATGTTTGAATTGATTTTTCCTTATGCATTAAATTTTAATTATTAAATATGTTTTTGATGATTTAAATATTTGCATGAGTTTGATGTTATGATTTGATGAATTTCCTATTTATTTGGAATCAATAGAAATTTGTGTTTTGATTGATTGTTTAATGGATTTTGAAGTTTTCGGATATTTTACAACTTATGGAAAATTTGGTGAATTTAATGTGATTTGAGCTTTTGTGAAATTTAATAAAGTTTTGGGGAAACTTTTCTAATAACTAAAGGTTTGATTGTTTTGAAAAATTTTCTAAATAGAAGTTTTTGGAAAATCGTTGAATTTACTGTGATGTTTTTAAAGGTAAAGGAATTTGAGAAATTTTATAAAATCCGATGATCGATGATCTCGGAAATGATTTTGAAATGTTTCATGATTTTGAGGAGTACCACACGATATTGTATGATGACTGAGATGTACGGATTATTGCTCGCTATATTATTATTATGCCATCCTCTGCTGCGGACACGTGTCGGGAGAGAGATGATGAGGATCCTGCCATGACGGATTTGGGACGCCGGTTCGTTGTGATGAGTTTACCCCCCTCCCCCCACCTGTGACGCCGTCAGGACGCTGAGGGTCACACGGCAACGATACTTTGATGTGGTACTGGATTGATTTATATGGTTTGGATTTATGGATTTGGATTATATGAGTTGGATTTATATGATTGATTTATATGATTTGATTTATAAGACTTGGATTTATGAATTTGGATTTATACGATTTGGATTTATATGGATTTGATTTATATGATTTGGATTGATATGATTTGATTTATGGATTTGGATATGGTTTTGGATTCATACGATTTTAAATTTATGGGTTGGAGCCCATTGTATTTGGTTTGGGTTTAGCAAATGTTTCTACTTGCCATTTTATACAAACATGTTTTCAAATAAATTTAAATATTTCTTGTTGAGATTATATTTATGGTTTTGGTGATTGAGTTGTGATTTCAATAAACATTTTGAATGAAGTTTTTGCCCCTTAAACCGGTTATAATGATTTAATGATTTTGGGGACAAACTAAGGGTTTTGAGAAATGATTTTCAAAACGGAGAACCTTTCAACTGAGTGACGTGAGGTTTGAGTGAAAATAATTTTAACTATTGAGCTTATATTTTGTAGATACCTAGGAGCACTCACAGAGATTTTATATCTCTTGTTTTGTGTTTTAACTTCGTTCCCTCGGTCCTAGCTGCAGGTCTTCGTGAGCTACCGCCGACATCGCATCTGTACTTGACTTCCGCTACTGCCTTTACTTGTATTAGACTCTTTTCCTTGTATTTTGTTTATTCTTGGATTTGTATCATTTATATTTCTATTTACCTCACTTAGTGGCTCTGACTTTCCCACTTGCTTCAAACCCACATTATTGGTTGAGTATGAAATTCTAATTGTTGCATGGCATACTTTAGTTTATAATTTATATTTTATCTACTTTTCGTCATATTTATTGATTTATTGTTTATTAAACCCCTTTTCGGAGGAGGATTCTGTCTGCTACCCCGAAGGGTTCTGGTGGAATCTTCCTCAGGCGGGGCCTCTCCGGAGAATCTGAAGGGATTTCCGGGGCGGGTCCTGTCAGCGCATAACACAATCCACACTCCAGCCCAGTTCCGCCTCAGCCCGTCTCCATCTGCGTGCCCAAGCTAGCTTCACAGCCCACTCCGCGCGTATCCAAATCTAGCCCGCCATCCTTGCAGTCCGGTCCACGCCTCAAGCCCAGCTGCACAAGTCTCTAGCCCAGCAACTCCGCGTCCAGCCCACTTGTGCAGCGTGCGTCCAGCCCGCTCTCCGCGATCCAGGGAAGTCCAAATCTGCGCCCAGCTCGCTTTTGATCCTCACCTAGCCCAAGCCAGCATGCCTCTCCTGGCCTGCTTCAGCGCCAGCCACCAGCTCCTGCCTGCGTGCCTTGCCTAGCCCAAGCCCAGCTCGCGCCCCACGCGTCCAGCTCCAAGCCTGTATGCTGCAACCAAGTTTTCAGCACTGTAGATCGTCTTCTCCAAATGCCGCTGCTACAAAGTCAACTCCACACTGGTGTGAAACCGTTCCACGCCGTTGCAAAGCCAAGTCCACGCCGCTGCAAACTCAGTCCTCGCCACCACTCGAAACCAGTCCGAACAGCCGTGAAATCAACCGCTCCTCCAACCGGCGGGATGAGCCTCTGCTGTTTATGCCAGGATGAGTCTCCACCAATCGTCGGCGCACTTTTGCTACTTTGGGTTTGGTTCTCATTTTCTCGTTTGCATGGAAGCACCGAGAATAATTTTTGTATATATGGGATATTCAAAGTTTGATTAAAAAAAAATACATGGTAGTATAATAAAAGGAACAGTCTTGCTTACTTGATGGTGGACAAAGGAGATTGATCCACAAGTTTGAACCGTTAGTTCTTTTTTGCTGTAGTAGTTCTACTAGAAATAAGTTGTTTCTATATACACAAGAGTTAGCCATGGAAGATTTTGTTCACTTACTAGGAAATTTGGAGCAAAAAATGGTGTGTTTGGACGTTTTTCTGCAAAGACAAAAAAAAATAAAAAATAAAAAGCTGCAGCAAGGTTTAGTGTTGATCGGCTAGTTTGTGGAATTATGAATATATATATATATATGTATATTTTACTTGCATTTTAGGGGTGGCACCAAGTAACTTGGAAAGGAGGCATGAGTTCACAGCATGAGTACCAAATTTAGATGATATCCACGGCTAGAAATATTTTGGCAAAGAAGGATTTTTGTGTGGAATATTTTTGCCTAATATTTATGGAAGCTAAATCTCTGAGTAGGTTGAATTGATTGAGTGTTTGGGCAAAATTTATGGGTCTGCATGGATGTATGGTAAGGACACGTTGAAGGCATTTAAAAAAAAAAACCTTTGGCTATATTTGATGGAAATTAATACATATGGCAATATCTCATCAAAAAGAGATGCTTTATATTGGCATGGGGATATAAGGAAATATTATTTTTACTTGCATATTGGATTTTGGCTTGACTACAAGTGTGCCTGTGTATGAGAACTATGGACTTTATATTTGTGGCATGGATATCATTTGGAACATTTGAATTGGCTCAAGGACTATAAGGATACAAGTTGGTCAAATATTACTTTGTAATTTTTACTACAAAATCACAAAGCAAGGGGGGCAATGTTTGGACCATATATTAATTTTTAAAAAAATTAATATTTTATTTAAGCTTGATTATGGAATAGCTTTGTCCCACATCGTTTGAGATGAAAATGTGTTGAAAATGACAAAGTATAAATGTTTGGCTTAGAAAGTGAAATTGGCATTAGTCCCACATCGGAAGCACAAAAAGTTGGTGAACCACATTCTCCTATATAAATAGAGGCTTCAACAACTTTAAAGATACTCCTGCATCAACACACAACTACAACATAGACTACTTAGTTTATTCTCGTTAGAATTTACTTCGAGTAGTCAAGTGTTATTAGTTGTTCTTAGTTTAAAATTTTAATTAAACGTCCTTTGATCTGAAAGGCAATTGTAACCCTTAATTATTTTGTTCTCAGTAATTAATACAATCGTTTGATTAAGTTTGATATTAATTGGCGCACACTTTACTTTTTCTTTGGATTGTCATAGGTTTGAAGTGGCATGCTTGCACACTTGAGACGACATATTGTTATGTTTTACACCAACAGTTCTTACATAGGTGTGAATAATAGAGATCGATATTAAGCTTAGGGTTAAATATAGTAAGCCCTTTGAATTATTAAACGTCTAGTATTTTACATCAAAAACTTCAAAAGTGTTAGGCCTTTGAATTATAATTTTTGTTGACATTTTAGTTCAATTTTTCAATTCTATCTAATACATGAGAAAATTTTAAGCATACACATATATTTCAAATGAAATAAAAAAACATCGAATAGAAATCAAGACAACAAAAAGGCCTATATATAACGGAAAAAATATGTCATTTACAGGTTTTTATGCAATGAGCCAAACTTGTAATATTATTGGATGTCGTATTAAATCAACCTTTATAAATCGAGCCTAGCCTGAATTATTAAACATTTTTTACAATGGGCTTGACCCCGCCGTATTAAATGCCTACTTGGGATACGTGATACGACACTTGCAGTACTCAAGGATTCAGCATAAGTTTGGTGGCTGGTGCGTTTGCTGACATCGTTGGCTGGGTGAGCATTTTCGAAAATGTTGGAGTGACCATTTTTGGTCGTGATTAGATCTGATGAAGGCGATATTGAGAAAATGGACCTTAAATGGGGTGATGAGCTTGTACTTGGCAGCCTAAGTGGGGAACTTGTTGTCCATGGCCTGGTCGATCGAAGAGCACCATGATGTTCAGCTTCTCCTTTTAATTTTAATTGGTTATTTTTAATTTTATTTATTTTATATAATATTGCAATTATTACATTAAATTTTTATCTTATTTAATTTTGTAATATACTATTTTTACTTTATTTATTTTTTTTTACTGTAATACTTTTAACTTATAAATAAGTTTATAATTAAAGGTTTAAATTTGATGTGTGGAAATATACGAGGACAACTAATGATAAAACAATTATATTTTAGAACAATGATCTTAACTTGAATCTCACAACTTCTAACGAAAAAATGATATGTAGAGTGTGTATAATCTCTTCTATTAATTTTTTTTTATGTTCAAAATTAATATGTTCGAAACCTGTCCTAGTAGCAAGTAATATAGTCTATAAAAGCCAGCTTCATCCAAAAAATTATTGCTCTAAATCGGCCTCCCTTTACTAATTTTTTTGGATCCGCATGTGCCATGATATGATAGGCAAAAAGTTCTAAATTGAGTTCCAAGGCGATATGAAATGGTTATGTATCCCAATTCAGCATATGTCGAAATCAAGTTTACCCTAGCTCTCCTCGTATATAAAGAAGGTAACACCTTAGGAAAAATGGGATATCTCCCTCATTTTCTCTAAGTGACGACTATACTTCATTTCTTTTTTTCTTTTCTCTTTCTTTAAGAGTGTTTTGAGTCCTGTGAGAGCAATAAAGAGTTTTCGGTCTGATTTGATTATCGAAGGGGCCACATTGACTACCATGCTCATGCCCCACTAACTGGTGTTTTTGGTTGCAACATTCAAGAAGGAAAAATAAAGAATAGCTTGAAACTTTTCCACCTCAATTTAGCAATTAATTTTCAGAGACTACAAAAAAATAGGGACAACATACATTATTAATTGTGAATACATTTGGACCATTATACTATCTTTGTAATTTGATCACTTATTAGACTAAACTTTCATCTCCTGAAAAAAAAAATTTCTATATATGCATTAATTTCAGATTTAAAGATAATTTATTTATAAATTAATTTCATAAATAAAAAATACACAGAAGTAATAATAATAATAGGGAAATGATCTACGCTTGAGTTTCCCACTTCTAATATTCAAAAAAAAATTATAGCTCATACACTACTAGAAAATAGGGTCAAAAACGATGGTGAAAAACCGTCGCCTATGTAAACCGTAGTCAAATGAGGCGTCGTCGATACTCATAAAACATCGACGACGTTTACCACACCGTCGTCCAAAACAACACCTAAGCCACGTTGGTGCCACGCGGCAAATATATAAACCGTCGTCTATGTAAAATTATCGACGACGGTTCCTTGTATGAACCGTCGTCGATATTATATATAAATATATATATATATATTAACTTATCGACGACGGTTCATACACGGAACCGTCGTCTATAATGTCATTGATATTATATATAAATATATATATCGGCATTTATATATATTTAAATATATTTATTTCATATAAATATTTTAATAAATAATATATTTTCAATTAATAAAATAAATTGATTATATTAAATTATACAAAAAAGTATAAACATTTCTAATTAAAATAAAATTACAAATTATATAATACTAATTACATAATAAAATTAACAATTACAAAAGTTTTATACATAACTAATAATTAAACTGAACTAATCAAACGATGATTCCAAACATGAAGAGTTCAAAACTTCTTCAGTAAAATATTCAGCCTAATCCTCTTTAAATTCATCCACGAAGTCTTGTATCCAAATACAATTTTTAAAATGTACATAAAAATTAAACAAATAATATTAATGCATTAGTAAACATAATATTATATATAAATTTACAATTACACTAAAATTATACTTACAATATTATGTAACTTAGACTGTGGTACTGATGAATCGACATTTATTATATCCCTCATTATCATGCATACATAATATGCACACTCATGACTTGTCGGTTGCAATGGTGCCTACAAAAAAAATAATTTAAAATATTAATTTACATAATTTCTAATACTTTAACATTAATGAAATAAATAATTCATAGATTTTACCTTTCCGCCTCGCCAACTAATTAATTTATTCTTTGACCTTTGCCTCTTCGGCTCATTCTATAATGTCCAAGCTCTATATATATATAACATTTTATAAATAAAAGAGATTATTAAAAATAAATTTAATCACTAAAATTAACTTACTAATTTTTTAAATTAACTTACTTGCTTATTAATCGCTTGAAATCAATATTAGCTTTTGGTGTTGACGAAATCAAAAAACCAAATATACCCCAAGTACGGGTCCACGATACCAAGCGTCCAAAGAGCACTGAAATAAACGTCAATATTAAAAATATATAATATACTATATATATTTAAGAAAGTAATCATTTCGCATATAATTAAATTGTACCGACAATGATATGGAATTAACCATAGCCTATTTAAGTCGGGCTGTTATTTCCACCGTCTGACCAATTGCTCAGCTTGGGATGCCAACATTTCAGGTCCAGCATTCTGCACCACACGTGGATCAATCAAAAGCATATAACAAAATCTTCCCAGTGCGGATCATATGTCGATACAACTTCCTGTAAAAAAAGATCATGTCAAATACAATTTAAGAAAATTTTAAATTGAAAGTAAATTAATTATAACTTCATTTATAAATTTGTAGCCTACTTCATATAGAATAATACGCAATCAACACCCAAGTCCTGCATCTGACAAAATTGGTAGATATCCTCATGTGTCAGCACTCGAGGATGAGAATTGCCTATCATACCCTTTCCCAAGTTGAATTGAAGCTGCGTATATTGTTGGTTGAAGACAGTGGCAGCTACCATTTTCATTAATCTCAGCTTCGGTGGCAAGTCAGAGGTGATTAATTGATGCTGACTTTCATTGGTCGGTGAAGATGCCCGTGAATGGGGAGTTCTATTTGAGTCTGAATGAGCTACTGCCTTGCCTTTTGATGCTCGTACTGATATCTCCACCTGATCAAATATATAAATTTCAAAACAACATTATAAATAACAATTATTAATAACTTAAGTATAATGAATATATAAAACACTATAAATAACAATTATAAATAACTTAATTATTTACCTCTTCTTTAGGTAAAATGACTAAAAATCTAGGCCATAGACAAAATGACTCCACAGCTTCTCCAACCAATGTAATGTCAAAAAATGATATAGGTAGGGCTGCATTAGGAACCAATGCCTCCTGAACATTGACCAACACATTAAGCTCCCCTAATCGTATCCCATGGCAAACAAAGTCTGGATCGGTCGTAGGGTACATCAATCCAGCAGCCACTATATTATCTCTAGTGCATACAACAATCTTGCACTATAGACCCTGCAAAATAAATTGGCCGACTTTTTAATTAAATAACAATCAATATATTAAATGTTTATTAAACAACAATTTTACCTCCTCAGGTGTCATGGGATGTACTGGAGCTGGAAGACTACTAAGATGTATTTGTGCTAGCGGAGTACTGAAACGGTGCGCCTCCTCAGGAATATTAGTGGCAACCTAGGTATTGTTCATATACTGATCAGTCATGAAATCTATATGTCATGGGTTGGCCACAAAGTCATCCTGTGTCTTGGCTAGCTGTGCAGACAACAGCGTATTACTCTCTTGGAGGTCGCGAATGACCTCAGATAGTTGTCTGATGGGCTCATCCTTTGCACTGTCCCTCTCTTTTGTTGGTTGGGTTCTATGTTGAGGAATGTGCCAATACTCAATAGGGGTCACCAATTTACCCTTCGCCCTTACTCGGCCCTGGTGCTCAGGAGTACCCAACACTTAGGTCAGTATATCGTTGGGCAAATCCAAGTCAATGTTGACCTCTCCAGCGGCTACTCTCTCCTGTAAATTATCCTGTCAAATTTATAAACTATTAAAATATCAGTGCTAAAATTGCATAGTTACTTAATATAAATAAAATATGCAAATCAAAAAATAAATTTAATACTATCTGTTCTGCAACTGCAGCAGCTTCTGGTGTAAGAAACTTTCCCTTCTTATTCACGTAGCCCAACTTCCAAAGAGCATCTCGGGAAAGCGGTTCATCTGTTCCCAATCTCAGCTTCTGCATGTTTACAAAATATCAATATTAAATTAAATTAAAACAGTATAATTTCAAAATATTTAAAATTACTAATTATCTTAAATTAAATTAAAACATTATAATTTCAATTAACTTAAAATTACTAAACTACAAATTGCTAAATTTTTTAAATTAAATTAAAACAGTTTAATTTAAATATCTAAAAATTACTAAATTTCTTAAATTAAATATCTAAAAATTAAATTTCTAAAAATTGCTTAATTTCTTAAATTAAATTTTTGACTCACCTCATTGTACTCTCTGCCCATGCAAATCCAATACAAGATAGACGATGATTGTACCTATTTCTTTTTCTTAATCCTGACCATTGCTTATGAAGTTTCTGAAACATTAAAAATGAATATTAATTACATAAATTGTAGTTTAGTTAAAAAATGTAAGAAACTGAATTAATTAATACTTACAGCCCACTCAGGTGTTATACGTTGCTGTACAAATTCATCCAACTGGTCTTGTGTAATAAATTCCCCATATTTTTCGGGGACAACATCGAAAGCTTCCATGTCCCCTAATTCTATATACGGGTGTACAAAATGTGTGTACATAAAACTCTTCCATTGTTTTCATTTTTCTGCACAATCCTTCAAAGTTTTATTTTTCAATGATTCGTCCTTGTTATAAAAGTCCTACAAAAAAAAATTAAGGTATTATTAGCTCAATAATAATAAAATCACGAAATTAATTAACCAAATATTTTAATTAAAATGAAATTGGTTGTATTATTACCTTTATTGTCTCCCATAATGTATTCTTCAAATTTGTTGGAACATCGTTCCAACTCTTGTAGGTGATCGGTATTTGAGATCGTGTATAACTACTTTCATAATTAGCTAGAGATTGGCTAGCTTTATTCACTCCGACCCCATGCTCATTGTATATTACTTTTCCAAGTTCGCCACTAGCACCTTGTTTACGAATTCTTCCTAACTTTGACAGTCATCTCCCCTTTTTTTGCTTCCTACTTGAGGAAGAGTCTTGATCATTAGGATTAGTTGGATCTTGATTTAAATCCATATCTACAAAACAATATTAGTAAATTATCAAACAATTATTAACAACATTATAAATAATCTTGTAGGTAATCAGTATTTGAGATTGTGTATAACTACCTTCATAATTAGCTAGAGATTGGCCAGCTTTATTCACTCCGACCCCATGCTCATTGTATATTACATCTCCAAGTTCTCCACTAGCAACTTGTCTACGAATTCTTCCTAACTTTGACGGTCCTCTCCCTTTCTTTTGTTTCCTACTTGAGAAAGAGTCTTGAGCATTAGGATTAGTTGGATCTTGATTTAAATCCATATCTACAAAAAAATATTAGTAAATTATCAAACATTTATTAACAACATTATAAATAACAATTAATTTACTAATAACATATTAACAAACCAACAAAAAAAATTATATAATATAAAACCGTAACATATATATAAAACAATCGTCTTTAATTTTATATGCCCGTCGTGAAAATCATATATATACTTCCAAAATTCTAAAAAACCGTCGTCTA
>QANX01004567.1:0-34265 GCA_003254975.1 Ochetophila trinervis
AAAAAAAAAAAAAAAAAAGCATTGCAATATTTTTTTAGTTCATATCTTTAATTATTAAAGATAATCAAATAGAATAGTTTTTTTGTACCAATAAATCAAATAAAATCATTTTTTTTTGTGTGTGAATAAAATCAAATCTAATAATTGAATTTTTGGGTAAATAAAATCGTTTATTTTTTAAGTAAATAAAATCAAATAGAATAGTTGTAATATTCAAGTATAAACATAATATTGTAACACTTTTCCATTTTATAACCATATAATAAACATGTTTTTGGTGAGATCTAAATCTACTCTGACTACAAGTATCTATCATCTTGTGAGGCTATTTGGAAAATTTTTAGTTTTGATATAAATCATAGAGAACCATCTATAGAAAAATTATCATTTCACCTCCATGATGAGCAATTAGTACTCTTTGATGATGGTGATTAATTAGATTCTGAAGCATAATTTTTTTTTTTGCCTTAATAGTTGTTTTATATTTCTATTGTTGCCTCTGTTGTTTAGCATAATATTTAAAATTATTATTCTATTCATCTTCAAGTATAATAGTATTCGGAAAGTGTTTCAAACGAAATGAATAAATAAATTCTAAGAGAATTATATTACTGTTTTATTTGCTTTCTATTTTATCAGCCTATTTTATAATATTTTTCTCTTATGCAACAACATGATAAAAAACTCAACTTAACAATGTTATTGGTGCAAGTTCAATTTTGAGAAGATATATATTTTTGAGAAGATTTAAAAGTTTTTCACAATTTATATTTAAAAAAAATAGTTGTAAGAAAATGACTTTTCAAAATTTCATATTAATTATTACACTTTTAATAATTTAAAAATATTTTTAATAATAAAATTTTTCATGCATCAAACTGGTACGATCTAGTTGTTTACAAAACCACTTTCAGGTAAGCAAATTCGAGCTTCTAAAGAAAAAATCTAGAATTTACAAATCCTAAAGCAATGATAAGTGTTAAGAATTTACTTCAAAACTGCAAAATAACCATCGTAATCTATTTTATTTTTTGTTATTTAATATGTTATCCTTGGTCTTTAAGGAGTCATTAATTTGTTTTAATATGTTCTCGATCATGGCTTGAATGACTAAATTTTAAAAAATAGTTAATTTGTTTTAGAATGTTCTCGATCATGACTTGACTTATGGTTTATAATTACTTATTCTCAGTTTATTTTCAGCATTATAAATGTAAGAATGATGAATTAAAAAGTGAATTCCTTTGCTGCATTTCCATAGTTTTTTTTCTCTTCAAAGTAGTATTATTTCTCTACTTCCGACTTCAAACGGTCATTTGATTCCTAATTTTTCTTCTTTAAACTAACAGTTTTCTTTACAGAAAAAAATAACAATAACTCAATGCAAAAAACAAAGGGAAAGCCATTGAATGTCCACTGTGAGTTCGCTAAATTTCAACTTAGAACTGAAAATTATGAGAAATTTGTTTGGTTTCTGAGGAAAAAACTCCTCAATTTTACACATTGTTCGGAATCTTTTATTTACTCTAAATACGAAATGATAAAATTAATTGAAAGGCTACAATTAATGGACAATTCGGTGCTTCATTCCTAGCTTCTTGTTTACAGGATAGAGAAGATCCTAGTCAACATTCACGAAATAGTAGAATTTGGCATTTTTGGAAGAATTGCTTGTGGGCAAGGCCGTTGCAGAGGTCGAATGGATGCGTCTACGGATCTGTTGGGGAGAAGAAGAACATATTATTATTATTATTTTATGAAATTACTCGTTATTCTACTGTTAAAGGGGATTATGATTTTTACATGTAATGTTTTAAGCTTTTACATATAATTTGTAATAGAGGTTTAAAGGTTGATATGATTTTACTTTTTTTTTTCATAGCCAATTAAATTATTTAGTAGATCAGCCTCAAAAAAAGAAAAATTATTTAGTAGATCCAAAGATATTCTATCGCAGCCACATAATCATTTTTTTTTCAATGAATGGTTCGGATGAAGCCAAGTCATATACATGATTTTTTTCAATTTTTTTTTTTCCAAATTATAATAATAATTCTATTCTAAAGGGATACGGAAGTGTCTCCAACCATTTATTTATTTAATTTTTTTTTGGGGTAAAAAGAACCCCATCTTTGTACTTGATAAAGAAGCAAGACTGAAGAGGATGAGAAACAAAGAAAAGAAAAATAATAAATAATAAAAACAAATGGCGAATTTCATTCTGCACTTACCCAACGGCTTGAGGAGCTTCTCTGTCTCTGCTTCAGCAAACGGTACAAGCACTCTCTGAAATAAAACGCAGAGATAATTATGATGGATCGTCATGGATGTATGAGCTTATATTTGCATATAATGGTGAATTTTGATGACGATTTTCAGGGGCTCCTGATCTGACAAGTAGTAGAAGTGAAGGTGGAGGTGGTGGGCCAGTGATTGTGGAGCTTCCCCTCGATAAGATTCGGAGGCCCCTCATGCGAACCAGATCTAACGATCCCATAAAGGTTAAACAACTCATGGATAGTATACGTGAAATTGGCCTCCAAGTCCCAGTAAGAACTTGGAACTCTCCGACATTGTTGCTCTGTTTTTTTCTTTTAATATATAGATTAGGTGATATAACAATCAATCAGTTAATCAGAAACAGGATTTAATAAGAGATAGGAAAATTCTTTTGCCATTTATTTCATATAATGTTTTTGAGTTTTTATTAATTTGAAATGTTATTACAACTTTGTTTTTTCTTCTCGCTTTCTCTTATGAAGTTTTTATTTTCCTTTTTTTCTAATAACCTTGGCAGACAGACTTTTGTTGATTGTTTGAATATTATTTTTCTCCTCAACATTTTCCAAGTTGCAAATGAAGCCTAGGTCTTTCCCTTTTCCTTCTATCTGATTTTTATTTTTATTTTTTATTTTTTATTTCCCGTTTTTGTGGTCAAATTCTCATCTTTATAAAGAACATATGAAAACATTTCAATCTAAAATGGACGTTCATTTTAGGTTTGATGTATCGAGAACATTACTAAGTTCTCAGAATATGCAATAGCATTGGTTCAATCTATTTATTAATTGTGTTAAAATGTAATTTGTATTAAACGATTGACATGCTTAAACTGTTTAAATAAAGTATTATAATTAGTTATGTTATTTATTAATTTACTTAATCCATGTCAATTAATATTAATTTTTATTTAAGCAAACATATATTAGTGATTAATTTATAATTGTGTTGACACTAATGGATTCACTAGTCTTTTTTGAATAGTATTATCATGTCATAAATTGCTACTCCCTACGCATATGGTGCTCACAAACAACATATCTTTTGCAATTAATATAACTTTGTCCTCGAACCAAATTGTGCATTAAAATATATGGAAAGTTAGAATCAGTGTTCAGGATACAGCCTGATCAACTTTTAGAGTTTATAAAACCCCATGAAAGCTCCTAATGCATAAACTTCTAAACGACATAAAACAACAACGAATCTAACTTTAGGACTCTGTCTGGTCGTAAGCTGGTGGAGTTGCTCGCGGATTGCCGATGTAGGGAGGTTAGGCAGACGTGTGACATTATTAATTCTCTGGTGGAATTCTGGGAAGGTGTTCCAAATCCAAATGATGCCCTCTTCTGCCCTCGAAATGATCTCTGATTCCTTTCGTGTTTACTTTCATATTCTTGTGCTTCATCTTCTCTAACCCATAAACGACCATTAGGACTGGAGTCATAACTAGCGACTAGCTCTAGTTTTTCACAAGCGAGCCAAAAATAAAATTAAGTTTATGCGCATCTTAGTTTTTATTAAACAGCATAACATGGCTGAGTTCTGAAGTTTAGTGGTAGATGGGTACTAATTACTTGTGCATTGTACTTTTGCATGTAGGAGTTGAAGCTGTGGCCTGATGCAATCAAAATCATCTTTTTGTTGATTATAATTATACATCTATCCCTACTAGCTATGGCAATTTGGGCTTTATTTTTTCATGTTCCAAAAATTTAAACTTGTTATTTCCAAAGTAAATGTGTAGTAGTTGACTTCAATGTTAAAATTGATGCAGATTGACGTGCTCGAGGTTGATGGAGTTTATTATGGTATGTGCATGTGATGTTTGTCTACTGCAATATAACTACATACGAATCACATCAAACCTTTGAGTCTGTAGCAGAATCAAAAGGGTAAAAAGGAAAAGGAACTATGTGTTCAATGAGGCTGTACCAGTATATTTCTTATTCATATATATATATACTTTTCCAAAATCCTATCTCATATTTTCTTATCTTTCATGCATGGTAGGATTTTCTGGGTGTCACCGATACGAGGCTCACCAGCATCTTGGGCTCCCAACAATTCGTTGCAAAGTTCGACGAGGAACAAAAGATACTTTAAGGTGATTTTTTTTTTAACATTATAAGAACTCATCAAAGTTTTTGGTGTTTTTTGTAAAAAAATATGTCAATATCATCCTCTCATCTTGCAGGCATCACCTTAGATGACTTTTAGCTGCTTAATTTGAAATCAGCTTCTCTCCAGATTGGTATACTTATTGCAGGGCGCTAAATTATAATATTGGCCAAGTATTCGGTCCTAAAGGAAGTTGTCGAGCTGTAATATGTTGCATACTAAAGAAAGATTTAATAGAACTATTTACTTTTCCAAATAAGAAAGAATCTCAGACAGAAGGAGATGTATGGTTTCTTAGACGTAAAAGATGAAGGGTTTGTGAACAAATATTATGCATTGTATAATGAACTCGTAATCTTTCAGGAACCTCTCTATTATTGTAAAAAAGATCATCTTGATATGTGTTTTGACAACTTACATTTCAACTTTACATTTTCTGGAATAAAAAAATCCCATCCCGACCCCAAAAAAAAAAAAAGGAAAAAAAAAAAAAAAAGGGTTTCGCAAAGAAAAATATAATTAACCGATGTGGGGTGGTGAACAGAAAAATATAATTCATCAGATAGTTGTTTGGCTAAGAATTGATGAATGCCATACAAGAAGAAAATCCTGTAATTGCAATTGCAATAGCGCAAAATCATGCAGTTGTGAATTGCTATGTTAATTGCAGGGGCTTTGCTACTACACAAAATTGAAAGTTCTATATCTCTCTATATATACACATTGAAACGGAATCATCAGCCTAAAATGGTAGGTTTCATAAGTATCTAAAATAATGGCATACCTTACAAATTTATGAGCCACTCTATTGGTGTTTCTAGGATATTTATTACATCTGAAAGTAGCAAACAAAGGAATCAAATGTTTAATGTTTTCCACCAAGAAATAATTGGGTCCAAGCAATGGTGTAGGTTCCAGTAGTAACAAAATAAATTAATCACATTACAATATCTCACTTCCACAGAAGCTTCTCCAAATTTACGGTCATTCATTGCTTCTGAGGGTCTATTAAATAGTTGAAAGTTTCACGTCTAAACCACAAAATAGCTGAGAAAAATAGACCTAAGTTTTTTGAAATGTCATTGAATGATAGGCATGAATATATTTCACTTTTGCTTTAGGATTTAAATATAAGTGTAAATGCAACTAAGTACCTTGTAATCTTTATAATTAATTTGAGTTATTGAAACTTTCTAATTTGAAAAAAATTATATATTTATCTAATAAATTAAAATTAACAAATTAAGTTATTTACATTGCATATTATTGATTTTTTCAATTTTTATTGTATCAAAAATTAAAAAATATTAAAAAAATATAAAAAAAATTAAAATTCATTTATAGCTTTTTCTTTCTATTTTTTCATTTTAATTTTTTATACAATTAAAAATGAAAAAATTAATTTTAAAAATAATTTACTATGAATTCTAAATTGATAAAATTTATTAATTTTAACTAAATTAGATAAGAGTATAATTTTTTTCAAATTAGATATAAAAACATTTATATATATAAATAAATTCAATTTTAAAAAGTATTAACTACATTTAAACTTTAAATATATTTAGACTTTAAATATATTTGGGTGCACCAACCCAACTAGAACTTAGATAAAACCAAACAAACAAAAAAATTGACCACAGCTATTCAAACTTTATACACCTACCTTGCAGGTGCAGGTGGACAAACCTAACATACGTACAGTTTCGGTTTGGTCAGAAGGTGGAAGAATAATGAAATTATCGCACGGAAAAAAATCAACAATATCAAACATTTTTACTTTCTTACATGTATAAAACAATTATAATTACAGATTGATTATAATCAATTTATCAACTCAGAAGTCTGTTTTTGAATAAATAAAATCATCTACAACAAATCGTGTCTAACCTGAAATTCCCATCTTTAGAAAGCAGTGCATGTATTTTCAACTCTGTAATTAATAATGAATTTTGTGCAGCAACTATTCGCCTATCTTACATGGACCCAGAAATTCATCCCCATTGCAAGAAAACTTCACCAGATTTTCTAAATAATCAACAGAAGTGAAGCTGTCTGGCCTCAGCCTAAACAAAGACAAATAGTCTGGCATCATAAGCTGGTTAGAATCCCAGTTTGGTTCGAACAGAGACAAGAGCAGACTGGTTCATTTGAATCCTTCTTGACCAGCCGTTTGTCACGGTTAGTCATTAGTTTAATTAGAGGTACCTTTCTTACAATCTGGCGCCATATCTCATTCACCGTTCCGTTTGGTACTCCATATTCAAAATAATGATTCACCTAAATCAGGTAGATTATTTATTAAGGGAATAACCTCAATATATAAAAACCTTTAATCGCAAATCTACAACGCATAAAATGCTTTTAGCCACCAAACCCCACCCAATTTCCAACAAATCGAGACAAGTCAAAAACAGATTATAATTTCTGTACCGTATTAATAAGTATTTATGCTATTTATGTCATACAAAGATTTTATTTTCCATGACACACAATTTATGTCATATAATTTCTTAAGAATGACAAACTTGGCTTTCTTATATGTATATTGGGGTCATTACATGACATTTTTTTTTTAAATAAAAACTATTCAAACCAATCAAGATTCATGTTCTAAACTTGAAACTCTTTCAGGATTGAAGTAAAAATAATATAGTTTTCCAAAAAAATGTCTTTCAATTTTGCAACAAGGAAAAGAAAAAATATAGTCAGCAGATAAAAAATGTACATCTTTTGACTTTAGCTATATTTTATGCTGTCATCTGGGAGATATATTGCAGATAAGCAGAATAAAAGTTTTATCCTTGAGACCAACTTTTAGGGCTAAAACAGTTGTAAAAAAAAAAAAAAATCCAATTTCAGTATTAGAATAAGAGAATCAGGTGTTTTAAAATGCAGAGAATCACAATGAAAAAAATTGCATCATAAAATTCACCTGTTTCAACACTGAGAGATGCAGTCCTAGTAGGGAAATAAATTGCTAAAAGTCATTTTAGGTTTGATTGAACCTAATTAAAGACAGTTTATGATGAAAATTGAGTTTCGATACAATTTATGTCATATAATTTTTTAAGAAAGCCAAACTCGGCTTTCTTATATGTATATTGGGGTCATTCCATGGCAATTTTTATTTTTTTAACCATTCAAACCAATCAAGATTCATGTTCTGAACTTGAAATGTTTTTCAGAATTGAAGTAACAACAATATTGTTTTCCAAAAACATGTCTTTTGATATTGCAACAAGAAGGAAAGGAAAAAATCTAGTCACCAGATCAAAAATTAATATCTTTTAACTTTAGTTATATTTTATGCTGTCATCTGGGAGATATGTGGCAGATAAATAGACTAATAGTTTTATGTTTGAGACCAACTTTTAGGGTTAAAACAGTAGTCAAAACAGTATCATATTTCAGTCATTAGAACAAGAGAATCAGGTGTTTTAAAATGCGGAGAATCACAATAAAATTGCATCATAATTCACCTGTTTCTACACTGAGAGTTGAAGTCCTGGTAGGGAAATGAATTGCTAAAAGTCATTTTAGGTTTGATTGAACCTACTTAAAGACATCTGTTTATGATGAAAATTGAGTTTTGAGTGAGTTGAGTGGTATTATCATTAAATTAAGAGAATCAAATTAAAATGCAGAGAATCATGCATCATTATTCACCTGTTTCTACACCAAGAATTGCAGTCCTAGTAGGGAAATGAAATGCTAAAAGTCATTTTATGTATGATTAAGCCTACTTAAAAGACAGCTGTTTATGATCAAAATTGAGTTTTGAGTGAGTTGAGTGGCATTATGTGTTCATTCAGTCTCTTATTTTTCTCTCTCTGATTTATGCATCATTAACGATCTACGTTCAATCAAGACAGACCAAACTTTCATACTTGATATTTAGCAGCATCATTTTTTTTTTCTTCTCTAAGCCACTTAATCCCCAAGAACTTCCCCCAACCTTATCAATTAGATAATCCATTATTAAATAAACTTCCCATCCCAGATATTAATTTTCAGGTTTCTAAACTTTTTAGCCATCAAAATATTTTTCTTTCCCTCATTTCATAATAGAAACGAGCCCTGAATCACTTCACCAAGAAAAAAATAAAAAATAAAAAAAAACCAAGCGCTGAACCAAAAGCTACCAAATCTTAAAACTCACCATGTATGCACATAAAGACAATTTCCTAATATCTCCTCTCATACATATGCTGTAGTACTACTAAGCTCCTCCACATGACTAATTGATGTGGGAAAATGTCATTTATATTTTAGTTACGAAAAGTGTAAGGAAATTATATTTTGAAATATAAACTATGAAGATATGAGATAGAAACTCTTTAAGTAAACTTCACATCCTTTCTTTCTTTCTTTCTAACTGTGTACAATGAAGCCATTCTAGTATTATAATGTTCATCTTCATTTTGCACCTACGTTCTTTCACAACAATAAAAGTGTCTGCAAAAATTGCATCATAATTAGGTTGAAATGCATTGCTCCTCAAAAAATACGTTTTTATTGAAAATTAATTTCTCATGTCTTTTTTTTTGTTTGAAAAATTGATTCTCATTTTACTGATTTAGAAATATATTCACCGTAAACTGTTACTTTGTCTTATTCTGTGAAAATGGAATTGTGATTGCATCTACTATTCTTACCATATTTCAAGCCCTTGAAGTCATCTAATAGACCTACCATTTACACATAATTGTTTAGACTTGCCAGTTCCATTAATAATAATATTTTGGTCTTCTTAATCTTGAAGGCACGCAGAGAAAAAGATTAAAAGAAAGAAATAAAAGGTTCCAATTGTAAATTGTAATATTTAGCTTTTTTAGCTTTGTTTTCACATTCAAACAACACTTTTAGTGATATATATCTTCCCTAACCTATTTTTCATCATTGAGTTTGTTGAACCATATTATGAATCTAACACAAGGTAATGCAGTAACACCATGGCACAAACAAGTTTAACAAGAAGGAAAATATATATTAACTCTACATTCATATAATTCTGTGTGTATCTTCTCATGCATGCATTTATTTATGATAACAACTAACAAGTACATAAATATATAGACATAGAAAAAGTAAGAGACGAGGACAGAAAGCATATATTCTAACCTCTTTCAGCTCTTTCTGATATTCCAGAATTCTCTCTGGAGTTATAGCTCTCAGCATTGAGACTAAGAGCCCTGGCTTTAAAGCAGTTGAGGATTCTACGAATATTGCAATCTTTCTGTAGTCTATAACATCTTCAAAAGGCAACTCAATGTTATCACTGACTATCACTGGCACACACAAGCTAATTACAGCATCAAAAAGCCGACAGGCTGATGGAGTATCACCAGCAGGATTCAAACAGAACTTAGACGTGTGCATCCCATGTGAAGCAGCACGCCTACTCTCTCTGGATTGTGCTCCATGTTTTATTACGACATCCTCTTCCTTTTCAAGAAGTTGGAAAAGTAAATCACGGATCTTTCCTCCCTACATAAACAGGATAGAAAATGCAAAAATCAAACTTTAGATCAGCAAGGTAGTGATTCTAAACATTATAGTCTAATGTCCTTCTTGCATCCAAGCGAATGATATATGATTCCAATTGCATTCATACATTAGCAAGCATCACAAGATTCCTTTCAAGCATGGAAATTGTTCACATTGAATGCACATGCAAGCAAGTTTTGTCAATTAAGCACATGAAATATGACATTTAAGTGAAAAGTCGAAATCACTATTAACTTAAGGTGAAGGACTGGAACCCTCCTGAATTATATAAGAACGTGTCTCATATGAAGACAATTTGCCTCAGTTGGGTGCCCTTATGTTTCGAGAATCACATGGCTCCTTTTTCAAGAGGGGCGAAAAGAGTGCAATGAATTCCAGCAACTCATGTAGCTGATCAAGACCTCACGACTAAATTGCATGTATAAGGTGAGAATTTCAACTATGTACAGTCACTGCCAAGGGACTGAATTTATATATCCAAAAATGCAAGCTCAACCAATTAAATAGGGTGCCTATGAGGATGTCTTAATATGTAAGCAATATTTACATATTCATGGGCTTACAAATATAAAATTGATGCATCAACACTCACAGCAAGCCTAAGACATATATATATATATATATATATATATATATTACAAAATTGCTTATTTTGCACTCACACATACACAAGTTCAAGGTTATGTTTATTGTCAAAAACAGCACACATATACTTCAGACGCACACAAATAGTTTAAAGAAAAGAATGCATGAAGTGTTAATTGCAAAACTAACTTGCTTTTCATATAATTTGTAAAATCTGCAGTATGAATAAAGGTTTAAAATTGATCACATTTTACTAGAATTCAACTTTGCAACTGTTTAATCCTTATTTTGAGTCCCCCAACCCCTAATACCAAAGAAAGAAAAGAAAAACCTACACCTGCCTTATATAATGCTACGTATATTGAGCTTTATATCACTCTAAGAGGCAAAGGGATATACCATATTGTAATTTTTCCTTCTCATGTTTTCTTCTCAAGTCATCAAATTCCACATCAAATACTAACAACTGAAAACTACAAGCCATTTATATATTAAAAAGTGAGATTTTGCAAAAACAAGCACAAGACCATTAGAAAAAGGTAACTGTCAAGCCCATTAGTCGATCACTATAAGAGAAATTTTGGACCAAATTGCCATGGGTTGTTGTGTAACTAAATCCTGAAGTAACAAGAAATTAGTATCTCTGAAATTGTGACACAGCAGATCAAGTAAAGGATCCAACACAGACATGTCAGCATGATCATTTCGTTTGTGAATTCTAGCCACGGAAGGAAGAAAAGCAAACATTTTATTAGAACTAAAAGATTCGAATTCTTCTTCAGGCCCGGTTGCTAGTACCAACCCACACCTCATCTAAACATGAATTTATTGAGATCCCATTTAGTAATTGTTTTAGTTTCTGGTTTCAAAGATTAGAAATTGAAAAATAGTTTTTTATTTTATTTTAAACGAGACAGAAAAGGAAAGAGAGAGGATGGAGACAGCAGAGCACTTGAGAGAAGATATAGTGAGAAAAGAAACAAGAATGGTTTGATTTTAAAAGGGTTCCAAGCCTAAACTTAAACTAGAGTTTTTAAAGCCAAATTACAAAAAAAAAAAAAAATGTATGGGTTCCAAGCAAAAAAATAGTTTACAGGGCTAAACTTAAATTACTTTTTTTAAAGCCAAATTACAAAAAAGGGTTTGGTTACCTGCATGAAATGACAAGTAAAAATCGAAAAGAAATTACTGATAGCATAAATTGAAAAAATTCAATGCACCATGTATATACTTGTTGCTACAATGGAAATGACAAGCAATCCAGCAATATATTCATAATAACACCAACAACAAAATCAGCAACAATTATAATTACAAATGTAAACATAGAGAGTAAAGTAATCATATGAATTACCTCTTTGCGATATCGGTTGCCCATAAAGAACAACAGAGTGTTGCGATTTTCGACGCTGATTTCGCCACTGTAGGTGTTAATCCTATGCGAATAAGGCAAAATCACGTCCTTGACGAGTGACCCCTGGTCAGGCCGCAACCGCCCAAAATCCGAAACAAGCAAGACGCTGTTCTTAATTTTATCAACTACCCTATACATAGCATTGGGGTCCGATGCTACGATCACGTGGTCCCGCCCATTATTCCTCTTCCAGTACTCCTGCGCCTCGAGCCACTCAACCAGCGCCTCCTGCGTCTCTTCGTCGCTGTACACCTGCCTAACCGTGTCTCCTCCGGTCGCAGACGGCGACCGTGCGGGGTTCACGACCAAACTCAGGGAGGAGAAGAAAGGCACGTAGAAAAGATCCGCCTCCTCGGGATCCAACACCCGGACCACAGCTGACCCGATCCGTTCCGTTTCGGGTCGGAGCAGGTCCTTGAAGAGGTACCACTCCGCCATGTGCTGGTGCCCTGGGTAATTGAGCGTCGTCACGTCCTCGACCTTTCGGCCACCGCGGGCCAGAGAATGGCGCTCGATGATTCCGTACGTGAACCTCTCCGGGAGGTCATAGAGGTAAATTTTCGTCGCCTCGTTTACGGAGGAGATCGAAGCCGCCGAGCTGAGGACATCAAAGGGGAGGGACGGCTCGAGCTTGGAAGTGGCTGTCGGGTGAAGGAAGGTGTTGAAGACGGCGCAGATGGTGAAGACCACAAAGATCGTTACTAGGGCTTTCTGCGTTAGAGAAAATTTCCTAGCCATTGAGACAACCAAGGGTAGACTTAGGGTTTGGTGGGCTTTGCGGGAGTCATTGCACGGGGACGAGGGTTTGAGTTCTCTGGTTTTGGATCGCACGCTCATTGTCTGTTTCTCAGGTTTTTCGGGGCTTACGGCGATAACATGAGCAGGGTGTGTGGGNGGGGGGGGGGGGGGGGGGGGGGGTGTAGATCCCTAAACGATCCCAGTTCTGTGAATCTGTGGTACGCTGATTTTAAAACATATGTAGAGCCTCCTCCCCTAGAGAGAACACTTCGGTTACACATGAAAGGAGAAAAACAGCCACGACCCGCCAGTAAGCAACAGACAGACGGACCAAAGAGCAAAGTTAAATGATTTTATTTTTCCTTCCTTTTTTATGGATAAAATGGATCAAATATATTTCAGCAAAAAAAAAAAAAATGGATCAAATGTAATGTTATATATTTTATGGGTTTTTTTTTTTTTTTTTTTCAAAAATGATTCAATGATATACTGAACCAATTTCGTGTTGCAGTAAGGTGTTTACCCAAAATGAATCACATCTCATTAATAAAAAAAAAAAATTATATCAATCACATCTTTTTCTCTTTATTTAATGATATGATGCGCATATTACCAAAAAAAAGAAAAAATAACGACATGATGCGCAAGTGGGAATTAGTATTTCTTTTTTTATGTTCTATAAGGTGTTTTCCCATTATGAATCACATTTTTTTCTTCTTACATAATGACATGAAGCACAATTTCTTTTTCTATCTTCTTTTTCATCAATTTCCTGCTTATGAATTCACGCTTTCGTTATTGAATGTTTACTCATCCTTTTAGGAAATTGCAGGATTGGACAACGGACCAATATCAATTATTAACTCTATGATTAAATGTAAAATTGATCGGGCATTATTTAAATATTTAATTAAGTGCAAAATCGTGTGGTGCTTTCGAATTAATTTGGTGGGATGGATTATAAAATACTTGAACCGTCCAACCATTGATTAAAATAAAAGTTTTTTTTTTGGTTGTTCACTGCGTGGAGTGCATTTATCCAAGATTTTCAAAACTCGCAATTCTGTTTCAAATCATTGATCTTTGATATGTGAATTAGCTATTATATTTTTAATGAAATATTTCAATAACAGAACCAAATTCACTTTATTCCACTCAGATTTACCATTTCAGCTTTCCTCTTTGTTTTATTTTTCTTATCCAAACACATTATTCCTTTGATTTTCTCTTCGAAAACATATTTTTTTCCAAAATTAAAAATTAACACTTGCTTCCAATAGTTTGGGTGAGGGAAAAAAAGAAGAAAAAAAAATACAAAGAGAGATAGAGTTTGCCGAAAAAGAGAGAATGAAATAAAGAAAAGAGAAATAGAAAGGAAGAGAAAAAAAAAAAGGTGGTTTCAGAGTGGGAGGAGAGATAAGCCGGGAAAAGGTGGCGTGGTTAGGCTGTGAGAGGGGGCTTAAAGGTGGAAGGGTCGGACTTTGTGGATTGGGGTCGGTCTTGGGGGGTTCCCGGACTAAGAATCATGCTTGGGGGGAGGCTTTGGACTCGGGCTGGAAGGGGGGCATTGGGCCTTGGTGGGACAAGCATCCCAAAGTCGGGCCGAAGGGTGTTGGGTCTGGGGGAGGGCTTCTTAAAGTCTGGCTGAGGGGTGTGGGTGGTAAGTGCTGGTTTTGCAGGGGAAATACCAAAAATGAAAATAAAAAATAAAAAAAATGGTTTATATATATATGCCCACCGCGCGAGCCGTTTGAAGACTTTTGCCCACTATTTTTAAAACTCAAATTTTTTCCACAAATCATTGTGCACTTATGTGTGAAATTCCTCTTCTATCCTTAATGAAAAGAAACGCCCACCATGGACCATGCCCACCAGCCCCACCCCCCAGCTCCACGTTTATGGTATCCACCTTCGACAATCCCATTTGCATTACCAAGATATGTTGACCTCATACCTACTAAACTACCACACTCCCTTGAAGTCCCTATATATTATTGCAAGCGATGGTATCTGATAATTAAACTTACTTTGCCATCCACTCCCCATCTCACTGCATTGATATCAAAATGAGAAACCACTATCACTATGCATATCCATCGGAATAATTGGCAACAACGTGCCAGGATGGGAACATTTAATTAACAAGAACGTTGATCCCGCTTACATTACTGAGAAAGTCTACCTATCTCCTTAATGAAACATGAATCTGCATTTAATCCATTGATCCCGCTTATCAAGAACACGATGTAATCTTGGATGGCAACTCATATGCTCATCTAACATTAATTCCAAAGCCCGTCCACCTACCTAGCTATCCCTATATCTTATCGGTTCTGGGTTATAAATGTTGGTGCATGTTCTAGCATTGTCACATGTCTCTTTGCTGATCCTATTACAGTACAAACCATCTTTAGTCATTTCCCCCTTCCACTCTTGATCTGCAAACGCTCTGATCCATTCAGTCCCTGACTCGATTGGAGCAGGCTGGTCAACCACTGTTGAGGAAGAAAAGACTGCCCCTGTACCTATACCAGCTCACCCCTGGCAGGTACTCTGGACACGGAACAAAGTAGGGTGATATGTGTGTTAATGTACAAATATAAAGCAATGTATGATATGTGTTATTAAGCCCTAAGTATTGGGTCCTCACTAGCCGCCATAATAGACTAATGCGCCTGTGTTTTTCAATGCAACCCAAAATATGATATGAATGTCATAAAGGATGATTTATTTGCTCGTGTATGTATCCAGTTCAGTAGGCGCCGAGTAGTCTAGCCATAACATTGAGTGTTGCCTTGACTGCTTATGCACTATAGCTATGGAACTATAATTTTCCCACTTACATCCAATTATATGACTAAATGTCTATTTAAAATACATAGAGCACATAATAAAAAAGGGTGAATACATACATCAAAATATAATGAAAATAATTCGATCCACAGAAGAAATCATTGTTAGTGTTATAAACAGTCAAAATCATTGTTAGTGTTATAAACAGTCAAAATTTAGACTCCGACATCAACTTAACAAGTGTAGCCAATACGAGGCATATCAAATTTAACCAATATAAATACAAAAAGTCGAAATATAGTTCGCCATCAAAACTAAATAGTTCATTAAAAAAATGCAAAAAAATTGAAAAATACAGTTCCAAAACTAAAGATTTTGAAAAATATACAACCAAACCTAAACAGTCATTGCTTGCAAAACAAACAATAAAAAATAACATAAAAAAATAACTAAATAGTCATCGTTCCAATAAAAGGCATCTACTAGTCCGTGGAACCCTGACGCCATTGAATGACATTGACATTTCATTCTAGGTTATCTAACCGTCAATACAGGGCAGTAATGTATGACATTTCTTGGAGAATTAGGAAACATGACTAGATAAAATGAAACATTAGAACGATGGATTCGTTTAAATGTGAAGAACTACAATCGTGTATTTACAAACTAGCATGTGCACGTACTTACACTAACCCTTACGGATGATCCAGCTGATGATTTGTCTAGGTTCCCTGCATGGACATACATAGCCTCTAGATCTAGTTGGGCAACCTACAGTCTCATGTAGTGCATGGCAATCTCCTCATTCGTAGGCATTAAAGTCTAATGTGTTTGAAACTAACACCCATACAATCGACGTTAGTTGGAGCTAGGTTTTAGTTGTTAATAAATAAAGTAGGTCAACTAAATCAACTCACAACGTATTAATTTTTGATTGCAGGCTTATGTTGACTCATCCAAATACCATGCCACAGAGAGCTTTATAAATGGTTTCTACGTCTTTTTTATTCTTCCATCAAAATATCCTAGGCAGTGTTTTTGAGGTTTTCCCCTCGATGCAGCATGCCATGGGACTATCTATGCAAAGCCATGGTCATGGAGGCTAGGGTTGGCCTCGTATGCCCATACCTAGAAAAATAATATTGAAACAAAAACTTAAAAGGTTGTGAAATGTATTGAGATTGGGGTACGTTAATGTACATTATTGATCAAAACAAATTACCTAAGAACAAATGGGGAAGCCTGTCATATCATACATGCCCAGTGCATTTGGCATATTAATCTGTCCATACCTGCTAAAGGCCTCGCTTAATGACTTAATTGTCTCTTTGTAAACGAGCTACCTCCTGGATAGTTATTGAACATGTCCACATGGTCAATGAGTTTCAACCACTTGAGGTTGATGAGTTTATCACTAAGCACTCCAAGGATGTCGCAGTGCAGAAAGTACAAAAAATAGCTTCGTGGCGTGGGGATTTGTGATGGGGTCGTGTTCAATTTTATCCCATAAATCTGTTATTGACATTACTTGAGCTTTTTAATTCCCGTAGTGGATAATGATAGTGGTCGGATTTTCGCTGGATCTCGTTGTCATTGTCTTCTAATTTGTTACTAAAGCTTAGCTCAGTGACAAAGGCAAACTCTCTTTCGAATGAACAAATCTCGACACCACCTAGGTTGAACTCCATAACATTATCATTTGGATCCAGCATCCTCATACATAAGTGGTGAATTAAGTCACCTGATAATCTAAGCACATGAAATGTTACGTAAAATCCAAAGCACGAGTGTGTAAAGTCGAACATGCACTCGTCGTCGAGCACTATCATTTTCTTCTTCAAGTATCAGCTCGCGGTGTATGGATCACGATACGCTTTGATTCTCAGTGCGACCACCTGTGGCATCAATTGCTACATTTACAAATGCACTGTGTAAACAAAAATAAAAATCCTAACAAAACCCATATAAATAAAGGAAACATCAAAGATAACTGGATTCGGGTACTAATTTGTTGTTCCACCACTATAATATGCCATCCTCGTTACTCATCGATGGTTTTTTCAACAACACGACATGATGGATAAGCGAGATACGATGTTAAACAAATAATTCTACTGAGTACTAGCCCAGTGCCCACTATAATACCTCATCCATATCATGCAGCCTAATCAGACACTATAACATCATTTGGCGGGGGCATAAACACTAAGTGTTTTTTTTTTCAATGCCATGGAAGGTAATGCGCATGTGTTTTTAAAATGCAACCCAAGAGTATATCGACACTGAACCTAGCCCGACTCATCAATGGGTTGGCCAATAGTATGGCAGGATGGGTATTGTTTAATGATGAATGTTGACTATAATAGGGCAACCCATTTGGCAGGATAATCAAACATTCTGATCTCAATCAGCAGGATTATAGACTAGATGTTTTCAATGCAATCCAAAATATGATATGACTAGAAATACAGTCTCTTTAAGATCAAGTTGTCTGGCTTACAACCGCCATAATATTCATCTCCGGTTGCCGCACAAAAGGTTGTGGTTGCTAGGTTGATTATCCCCTCATGTATAGTGGTTCGCGCCCATGTGCTTTCTGGCATATCGGAATGTGGACTTTCATTGTCACTCCTTTGTCTCCAGTGGTTTTTTATATGGACTTTTGAAATTGTGGGAGTGAGAAATAAGAATAAGTAATAACTTCCAGTGGGAGATTTGCTTCAGGGCTGTATAGTATATAAGTAACTTTCCAACAACAAGATAGTTATACAATCGTGGTAACGTGGGAGAGCTGAAAGGGCAAACTGGGTTAGCGGTTCATGAAAGCCAATATGTCAAAAAATGCTATGCCACATCACTTATGCATATGGCATAAGCTATTGATGAAGAAATGCATGAAGACCAATTTCAATAATAATTATTTTTTAATAATAACAATAATAATTACATGTTTCATTTTCCATATGCAATTAATATTAAATTATTTTTTAATGTCCATTGTTTTCCTTTTATTAAATTATATTTGGGTATCCTGGCATTTTGAGTTGAGACATTAACACGTTGAATGTCGGGTGCATAAAATTATTACAATTGTAAGAGAAAAAAAATGTCATAACACGACAACATGTTTGTGAAGGATGATTTCTTGGAACATTTGAAAGCACCCATATGAAAATGCTATGCGAAAAGGTATTAAAATCCAGGCTAAATACAAAGTATTTTAGATGGTTTGCGACAACTTGATAGAGGATATATGATATGTCTAAGGTTTGATAGTGGAGGATGCAAATGATATTATAAAGGCAAAGGAAAAATGTATTTTAACATATATTAAGCATCGTAAATTGTAACGTGCAAAGGAACGTCATATTGATTTACATTCTCAGATTAAAAACAAATATTTATACCAAGAACTCAAACGTTATTGGATGGACATATCCATAGCGTCATACAAACATAGGGAACCTCGCGTTCGCATGTCTTCCAACAACACGGTTTGATATTGTCGACCTTTTGAGTCTTGGGATAATGGTTACAAAATTTGCAAGACCCTAAAAACACAATAAAACACCAATGAATAATTCCAGAAAAATACGAAATACATAATTGACTGGGTTGTAACTGAAGATGGTTGTCTATGTTCATTGTAGATGTTATAATATTCAGCCATGCTTTCAGTTTGGTCAGATTGGAGTCCATTTCCAACTTATAAAGCAAATGAATTAGTAACATCTTTATTCACTTTTTCCATAACTACATTCTTGTAACTGAGAAGTCTTTCAAACACTTCAAATATTATACAATTCCTATTTCAATATAAAAACAAAAAAGGTTAAAAGTTAATCTTGAATATAAAAATGAACTTTACAACAACAAACAACAATAATATTTACAATAAATAGTTTGATTTAGCATTACCCATTTTAGATGGATAGTTACATCATAGTCCACCCCTGATGTAAGAAGCAAATGAATATGTCAACATCATGTCGACATCTTTTAGAACGAACGAGAACGTGAATTGACATGAAGCTAGATTTTCTAGACCTCCTGCTCACTTCACATAAGCTCATTTGCTTGAATTCCATTCCTTTTTCTATGCTTATTCCCTCGAGCAGAGCTAGTAGCCACACAGATAATGTGGATGATCTAGTTGTTGAACTAGAACTAGAGTTATGGAAGATTATAATTTGCAGTGGTTGTGGATATAAGGTCGCGGCGATGAAGCCGAGAGGAAAAACTAAAACATTGGAAAGAGGGCTATAGGCCCGAGAAAAAAATTGAGAATGAGAGAAAAATGCATCTATATGTATTTTTATAAGACATTCCTTTTAGGCTGAATCACCACCAAAGGGAAATAAAAGAATCCTAAACGAGATTTTTCTAGATCTCTTATCCAATCCATACACTTGGCACAATATGTAACATTTAGCAAAATAATATTAACTATAGTAAGTTAATAAACCCATGGTAACTTAGATTTTTTCAGCAAAATAACCTTTAAAAGCAACAACTATTCGTATATTTGACTACCCAAGTAACAGCTTCGAAATTCACACTTTTGAGATGGTGTATTATTTATTATAAAAATTATTATTTTTAGATAAGTAATCATGATTCCTTGCACTTATATGCCTACCGATACTTCGGATCAACAGTGCACCATCACTTTTAGTTCACGACATTACTAGTTACTACATATACCAATGCATCAAAACAAATTAATGACTATATATACCAACATGCCAAAACAAATTAATGACTGCACTTACCCAATTCGCAGACAATAAACGTGCAACTTATACAATTCAGTGATTTCAAATTGTCAAAAAAATAATTATTGCCTGGAACAGTTGGTTAGGAAAACTAAACACCATAAACGAGTTGAAAGTGGTCAGGGACATTGTGCACCACTTACTTCCGGTTGCACTTACCGAATTCACCAACAATAAACATGTAGTATGAATAAAATCCCATTGTCCTATTGACTTATCCGAAAAACAGTCACCGAGATACCTGGTACGCAAGCACTTGAAAGTCGGTGGTTTTGTATCGTAAAAAATAATTATCTTTTTGAAATATTTGGCTAAAAAAACTAACATGTCACTGAAACACCACAAACGAGTTGAAAGTGGTCAGCGACACAGTGCACAACCTACCCCCGATTGCGCCTATCGAATTCACCAACAATAAAAGTGCAGCATGAATTAAATCTCATTTTCTTGTTGACTTACTCCCTGAATGGTCACCAAAATATTTGGTATGCAAGCATTTTCAAATTAGTGATTTCTTACTATCAAAAATAACTATCACCTGAGCACATTTGGTCGGGAAAATTGACAAGTCACCGAAACATTATAAATGAGTTGAAAGTGGTCAGCAGCGATTTGGATGACCTACCCTCTTATTGCACCTAACAAATTCATCGACAATAAACTTGCAGCCTGAATGAAATTCCATCCTCCTGTCGACTTATCTGCAAAATAGTCACTACGATACATGGTACATAAGCAATTGAAAGTCAATGATTGCGTACCTAATAATAATTTCCCCTACTCTTTGACTGTGATAATGCACCAATAGCTCGGCGCTATGCAAAATGCAAATTTCATTAACATTAAAAAACAACATGGAATTTATAGGTCCATTGAGCCATATACATTACATCATACTTGAAATTTTATGATTCTTTGTTTTTTGTTGGTCATGTTGACAAGCGCCACATAATTTGAATATGCATACATAATTAGCTGTCGTATGCAGGTGCTACTAACAGTCTAGATGTTAGCATCCGTACTTGCTAGAGATCGACCTTCACAATTCATGGTGCTTTAAGGCGGAATACGGTACGTACATTTTTTCTACTGTGTTTGGTTCGCTTCCACGGTCCACACTTTTTCGTTACACAGTTTTTGCCTCGAGAGAGAATTCGATTGACTTTGGGTCTGCCGGGCTTTATAGGATTGTTGGTTGGGAGTAAAACCTTTGCAAGAAAGTATGGAGCAGCTTTCCACTGCATGGGATTATTGTGTGGATAAACAGCATCAGTGTATGCGCTACATAATACTTCAGACGAGAAGAAAACATTGCACATAGTTAACAACCTTAGTTTGCACACAACAAACACATAAGATGCATGTTTACAAAGTGTACCCATCTAAGCCGAACTAACGACATGTGCATGTAGGGTTCTGCGCGTTTCATCAATGCACGTACATCGCTGCCCCGTCATTGAATGTAACACTTGTCTTTTTTTATAAAAAGGAAAGATTTATTTTCCCCTATTAAGATAAGCCTACTGGGGGTAAATAGGTCTTTGTTATTTTGATATTTTGTTTCATTTTATTAATAAGTTACATATTGATTAGGATTTCTAATTAGAATTTGATTAGGAATATTAGTTTTATTTAGGTTGGAGAAATAAGCTTTTAAGGGTAGGGTTTCCCAAATTTCTGTATTTTTGAGTATTGACGGCAGGGTAAATGTAAGAAAGTAGAGCAAGAATCAGAGATAATTTTTTTTTTCAAATTTTAGGGTAATCAGTAATCAAGGTAAGAGTCACTTTTTTCAAGGATTAGTTACTTGATATCTTTTGTTTTAGAATGAGATTTAAGTAGTTCCCTTCTTTGAGGAATCTATTAAGAGGTCAAGCTTGGTACTAGAGAAAGGAGGCAAATCAAGTAGTTTCCTAATCTTAAAGAGTATTAGGATTTGATTGTGTGATGTTTGTTTTTGTTTTGTATTGACGTTGATATTTATGGTTTTATATTTTGAGCCATAGAATATTAATTTCTTTCTAGATGTGTTATATTAGATCCATAGATGCATCTTTGTGGTAAAAAATTAATAATGATATAAATTTTATGTCTAACTATGTAAATATGAAAATCTGCTTGCTGATGCAATGTATGAAACAACTAGATTTTTTTGCCTTAAACCCTTCAGCTTTCCAAAACTAGGCACACTAATGAACATTTTCCTTTCTAAGTTGTCCAAAAACCATTTTTCTGGAATTAATTATGAATTTTCAAAGTTGGCTTATATGTTCTAACAATTTTCAAGACCAGTCTCACCAAATCGGTGAACTTAAAGTGTTGGATTTCCTTTGGGTGTATTTTTGTTGAAAACAAGACTCCTTTATATTTCTTTTGACATAAAATGTGTTAAATGTTTTGTCTATTTTCAATTAGTTATGAATTTTTAAACTTACCCTTTTTGCTGAAATTTTAACAATTTTTTAAGATTTTAAAATTTTTCATTAAAATTCTGACAATTTTTCTTTTTTCTTTCTAGTTTGTTTCTCTACAATTGTCAATGTCAAAGTTTGTGTATTTTTGTTTTAGGCCAAGTGAGCTTTAAAATTTATGAAATTTGGTGAGCAAGAATCTAGAAGTTTCTAAAGTTTTTTCTAAAAATGATGCAGAACCCCAAGCTTAAAGAAACTATAATCCCAACACACAAGATGATATGGAACAAACCCTAGGTAAAAACTCACCCTATAGCACCTCTAGATAACAATTGTATCTAGCAACACTAATTAGAAGGCAAAGGATGAAATTGAAATTCACCACAAAGTAAATACCTTTGATAAGAAGATCAATTCCTAATGCAACAAATAGAAGAAGAACTATCCTCACTTGGAACACACAAGTCTTATTGAAAACAAGAGTAGATTCTCAATAATGAATAATCAAAGTTTTTTTTTTACAAGCTAGTAACCCCCCTTTATGTAGAGATTAGGGTTAGGTTAAGAATCAATCTAGACCATAAAATAATTAGGAAAGTAATCCTAAGGCTTAAAACTAACCCTAAATAAATATAATCCGAAAGTAGCAATAATTACCAAAATGCCATTATAATCCGAAAATAGCTAAATTACAAAACTGCCATAATCTGAAAAATAGCTAAAATTACGAAATTGCCATTATAAGATGCTTATTTTTAAAACTACGTCGTTTCATCTCCGGAACTCCTGAGCATCAATACCACATTCATCCCTTGCTTGGACATCATGCTTAAATCATCATTTGTTGCTCCAACGGTAAAATATTGCTCTATGATGCCTGCATCAAAAAATCTTAGGTTTTTAATATTTGTGTTATGTCTGATGTTGATCCTTAAGTTATGTGTGTTAACTGTTTTACGAAAAATTCCAGATTTTCTGTATAAGTTTGTAAATTATGATTGCACTCTTTTGGATCTCTTTTTGACTTGAAAATAAATATGTGAGATGTTTTATGTGTGCAATTAATATTTGGGAAGTTACGTTTAGAGATATGTATTTTTGCATAGTGAATAATTATGAACATAAGTGAAGGTTCTTGCCTATTGCTTTATTGGATGCTATTTTAGATTTTGTGGCATTAACATATTTATGTAATTTATGCTTTAAGACATCATGGACCTTTATGTTGCCAATGGTATGCACATTATTATGATGATATGAGTACGCTATGTTGTTTATGTTGAATCAAGCACAAGACATGAATTTATGGGATTCGTGTTTAAGTTGGTTAAGAATGACATTTTGCTTGCACCAAACTATAAGAAAATGCGCGTTAAGTTATGATACGGGGTGTTTACACCTATTTATAAGAAAAATCCAACTTTAAGTCTCATGTGTTCTAAAAATAAGTGTGTGGTTATTTTTAAGTTAAATGCTATATGATTTGTTTTTAATGACTTGCTTTCTTTGCTCATGATTTTGTTGTTTCATAATTGCATTAGGTATGTATGCATACTCCTTAAGTTTTGAAAATTACTGAATTTACTTGTAAAATCACCCTTTCTTTGTTGATGTTTTATTATAGGTGATAGTCAATAATATTTTGTGGCTGCTTTGTAGATTGCAAGGCGCATCCAGGCAACATAGTATGATTTGACAATTAAACTTTTTGTCACTACAAAAAATGTGCTCATTTACATCATATAATTAATGTCACTAAAAGACTATAAAATGCTAGGAATGTTTTTCCGACACTTTTAGTGGCATTTACAAATTTGTGGACACAAACGATGTTGTAAATACTTAACGGCATTTTTTAAAATGTCAGTATGTTTTTGCGGCACTATTGGTGACATAATGGAAATATCGTAAATAATATTCACGACATTTTTTACGACATATAACCAATCTTATTAAAAAAAAATTAACGGCACTACAAAAAATGATGAGCTTATTATTTGTTGCATTTTTACTAATGTTGAAATTATTTTTTAGCGGCATTTTTATTAATGATAAGAAAAAAATTTAGCAATACATTTGAAATGCTATAAAAGTTATTTGCATTATTTATTTATTGTAATATTTTTGCAACATTTAATAAAATAATGAAAAACTTTTTCACAGTATTATGAAAGTGTCGTTATTTATTAAATTTTGTAATATTCTAAATTACTAATAAAATATATTTTAGAAACTTTTTTATTTTACAAATTACATCATTCTAACAATTTTACATTGATAAAAAAATTTCAATTATATTTGTAATCCCATATTTAGTAAATTTTACATTCAACCAAAACATAATTAGTAAAAATTTCAAATTAAGTTATAACATATTACTTAAAAACACAAGTTAATAATGCATCTATCATACTTAACATCCTTAAAAGACAAAAACTCGGGACTTTGTAGCCTTCATATATATGTATATCCATGAAGTATTCTAAAATTCTTTGCAAAATTTAAACATAGTAATTCATAATTATAATGTCAACAAAAATTATCTTTGGTCTTCAATATTCATCACTTGGATCATCATCAGTCCGTACCTAAAATAAAATTAAAAATTGGTTAATTAATGATAACTTAAACATTGACATATTAAATATTATTTAAAGAAAAAGAAAAAGAAAAAGAAGTCATACATCAAATAAATTCCATGCTACTGTTATTCCGAAAGCTTCTCTGACTGTGTTCATTACTTGATAAGGTCTAGTCAAAAGTTCATTTGGTTCAAACTTTTTTTCCTGCCACTTCTTTTTCAAGGTATGTGCTAACAGTTAATCCTTGAGCCATACTTCTTTTTGGAAATGTGTAAGAAATAAGATATAATAGATTTCCACTCTACAAAAATAAATATTTTCTCAATTTAAAACTAAAACATATATGTATATAAGTTTACAAACACATATACATACAATATATCACATTAAACTTTTTTTCATTCATCATACAACAACTTCAAAGCCTCATTCAAGCATGTCTTGATTCCATCACCCTTCTCACCCTCAATTGATTAATTACCATGAAAAAGAGTTACTAGATCACTCACGTTGAAGCACATATTAAAGAAAGAGCTTATATAGTTCAAGGATCAATACTTATTGGAATCAAATTTTCAGACTTGTTATGTAACATTTTAATTTTGTAAACCATTTGCATCTCTTTATCTGTGCCTTGTTGTCTAAAAGCTCTTTACATACTTGGAATCACTAGAATTTTTAGTTTATCTTTGGTTAATTATAGGTTTCAACTCATATATGTTTTAGACTAATTGAATTAATCTTTCTTCACCAATTGATTTCATTGCTAATTGTATAGACAGCGTAGCAGCATTAGGCTTCAAAATCCTAATCTCTAATGAATTTTATGACCCTTCTTAATCAAAACACAAATAACTAAAGTTTTGTTCAGCCATCAAATCCAAGTTTAGTAGGATATGACAAAATCCATTTTTTCACTCTAGCCTTAGCCTTAGAACTCATGAGTCCAACCTAGATAAATTTTAGGATAAGGGTCCGAAACAGTATGAGACAATGATCGAAGTCCAACATATAAGTGAACACAAATCAATTGCATAAATGAATTTATCTCATAACTTACCTAATGGATTTGGTGATCTTGCTGGATTCACGACAGCAATGCTGAAGGACTTCTTGATTTGGGCGAGACGTATGAGATTTAGGGTTCTTGATTCTTCCACTCTTTAAGGTGAAAAGGAGGTTTGAACGTTCAGTGGGTTATGAGATTTAGGCGAGATGTAGAAAAGCGATTAAGACTTCTTGATTCTGCGGCTCTTTGAGGTGGATAGGAGGTTTGGACGTTTGATGGGTTATGAGATTTGGGCGAGACGTAGAAGAGCGATTAGGACTTATTGATTATGCCGCTCTGGGTTCTTCTCTGTAACTCAATGAGTAATCGATAACCCTATATTCTAAACAATTAATTAAGTCAAGTAAAATATTAGTGAAGTTAACAAAAATAAGACTGTAATATAACCAACCATATATGCAAAAGTTTAACAAAAATAATACTGTATTATATGAATTGTTATATATAAAAAATAAAACAAAATATTTTTTCCTTTTTAAATATTTGCCTTAGTCACAGTTTTTTCCTTTTATTTCCATCAATCACATACATGATATATTTTTCTCTGTATTTTTATAAATGTGGAGAAAATATTTATTTTTCTCATCAATATAAAGAACGTATCCAGAAAACAAAAATTTTTCCCACATTTTTTAGAAAGTGACGCAAAAAAAATTTTTAGTTGCACTTACTAACAAATGCCATAAAAAATTATTTTTGGTAACACAATCAAAAAATATCATAAAACAAATGCCATGAAAAAATTTTTAGTTGCATTTTCTAATAAATGCCATAAACACTTATTATTCGCAACATCTTTAAAAATGTCATAAAATAAATGACGTAAAAAGACCATTTTTTTTGTAGTGTGTCCTTGTTTTACAAAATAAGTGTTGCTATGAGGTTTAATTTTTTGATTTGTGAAGTATTTTTTGCATTTCTGACTATTTAATTATTTGCCACTACTTTATGAACCTTTCATTACTTTCATGTATTCCTTACTAATTATTTATCATTTATTATCTATTTTGGGATATATGCTTTAAATGAGGATTTCTATATTTAATTGTTAATTTTTTGCATTTATCGTATATGCTATGAATGGTAGCCAATCTAATTGTGCTTGACTTAAGGGCATAATTATGGTGTATTATAGTTTTGGTATCGGAGCCTGGTTTACAAGATAATTTTGTCTTAAATATATATATATATATATTTATTATTTAAATTAAATAAATGAAAGTTTTTTGGTTCTCTAGTTGCCCATAATGATCCTCGTAACAACAAGGTTCACTCTAATTTTTGTTATTGTCGTATTCTATTTGTGTAAGTATTATTGATTGATATGTTTTATTATTGTTGTTTTTTTTCTTTGTTATGTTTAGCATGACACCTAAGAAGGTAGGAAACAAAGAAGACAAGTTCTTGGAACTTTGAAATTTTGTTAGGTGTTTTAATATTTTTTTTTTATCCTTTCACAGTTTCAAATAAGATTGTCAATTTGTTTGCTACTTTTCTTAGATGGCATGAAGGCATAATGCTAGAAATGGTGACAGTCAACCTGATGGAGCACACAATGTTGAAGTTCCTAATGCTGGCATGTACAACATGATTGGGACTGTGCAAGCTATTCTTCAAGCCATTACAACTGCTGCTAGGCCACCTCCATCAAGACCAAGAGATGAATTGGCCGATGTGGTAGATCGTTTAGGAGCTTGAACCCTTAATTTTCAGAGGCTCAACAAATCCCACCACTGCAGATAATTGGATTCAGGATATTGAAAAGGTGTTTACCTGGATGACGTGCACTAAGGTTCAGAAGGTGATATGTACCTCATACATGCTGAAGGAAAATGCTAGATAGTGGTGGGAGATGACTAGATGTGCTCATCGGACAGTAGAGAATACAATGACCTAGATAGTGTTTAAAGAGCTATTTCTGAACAAGTACATACCCCTGAATGTGAGAAGAGCTAAGTAATAAGAGTTTATCAATCTGAAGCAGGGAAAATGACCTTAGTGGAGTATGAAAAAAAATTTGAGGAACTCAGCTAGTATGAGCAAAAGTTTGTGGACACAACTTGATACGGGCATCATAGAGTCATATTCTAGCATTGGAGCAAAAGATGATGACATCATCTTGCATAGTAAACCAATGGTGCGTTCTCGAGTTAAGAAGATCAAAGAGGGAATGCTTGGACTTGTGATAAGAATTATGGATGAAGATCGATTCAAGTTTCCAAATGATTTGAAGAATGGATGTTCGTGATAAGGACATTACGTTGCCAAGTGGACTAGTGACTCGTTCTCGAGCTAAGAAGATCAAAGAAGGAATGCTTGGACTTGTGAAAAGAATTATGGATGGAGATCGATTCAAGTTTCCAAATGATTTGAAGACTTTTCCGAGGCCTAATGATGATTTAAGCATGTTGTCCAACCAAGGGATGAAAGTCATAATGATGCTCGAGAGTTGCAGAGACGAAACGGCGTAATTTTAAAAATAAACAACTTAGAATGGCAATTTCGTAATTTTAGCTATTTTTGGATGATAATGGCAGTTTCGTAATTTAGCTATTTTCGGATTATAATGGCAGTTTTGTAATTTTTGCTATTTTCGTTTTTAGGGTTAGTTTTCAACCTTAGGATTACTTTCTTAATATTAAATGGTTTAGATTGATTCTTGATCTAACCCTAGTTCTTATATAAAGGGGGATCAATTCTTTTGTAAGACAGATTTGAGTTTTTAATCAATTGAGAGAATTAATTTTCCTATTGCTCCCAGGAGTGTTCTTACAAGGTGAGGAATCAATTTCTTCTTCTTGTTGCATTAGGAGTTGAATTATCTTATCAAAGTAGAAATACTTTGTGGCGATTATTCTTCTCTTTCCCTAGCCTTCTAATCCACGTTTTTAGATACAAGTTATCTAAGGGTTTGGTAGGGCGGGTTCTTGTTTTCCAATTATTGTTCAATATTTCTTGTGTGTTTGGGGTTTCGGATTCTTTAATCTTGGGGTTACGCATCAGTAATTTTGTATTATTGGTTAAGTATGTTTCTTTTGAGAAATGCGAAATTTATATAATGGGACTTTAAATGCGAATTTGAACTTTAAATTATCATGTTTTTAATAAAATTGTATGTTTTATTTTATTTTTATTTTTATGAAGAGCCATGTTGTGATTCTGTGGTAATTGGTGGAGAAAGCTGGAATATGTTATTGTATGGATTTAGAAGTGTTTTACATTGCAGTTTCATTATTTTGTGAATTTATGTATATTAGAGTACTATGCTATTGTTTGAAGTTTATGTAGATAATAATTACAGTAATCATATGAGTGGATTGCTTGGATGCTATGCTTTGGATTTTGTTGTATTAAGTTTTATGGTTATGAGGTATTGCTATTGTGCTATTGTGCTATTGTTGTGGCTATTATAACTACTTAATGACTTAATATGACATGTTAAGTCTTGCGCGTGGGACCTTTTGAGATTGCATTAGGTTGAGTCCAATGTGGAAACCATTGTGAGTATTTACAAGTATAAATTTATATTTACTTTATATTTAATTGTCTAATATATAATTTAAATATGTAGAATGATGTGGGCATTGAGCGCTCTTCTAGCATGGATGTTCGTGATAAGGACATTACATTGCCAAGTGGACCAGTGACGTGTTCTCGAGCTAAGAAGATAAAAAAAGGAATGCTTGGACTTGTGAAAAGAATTATGGATGAAGATCGATTCAAGTTTCCAAATGATTTGAACATTTTTTCGATGCCTAATGATGATTTAAGCATGTTGTCCAACCAAGGGATGAAAGTCGTAATGATGCTCGAGAGTTGCGGCGACGAAACGGAGTCATTTTAAAAATAAACAACATAGAATGGCAATTTCATAATTTTAGCTATTTTCGGATGATAATGGCAGTTTTGTAATTTAGCTATTTTCGGATTATAATGGCAGTTTTGTAATTTTTGCTATTTTCGCTTTTAGGGTTAGTTTTCAACCTTAGGATTACTTTCTTAATATTTAATTGTTTAGATTGATTCTTGATCTAACTCTAGTCCTTATATAAAAGGGGATCAATTCTTTTGTAAGAGAGATTTGAGTTTTTAATCAATTGAGAGAATTAATTTTTCTATTGCTCCCAGGAGTGTTCTTGCAAGGTGAGGAATCAATTTCTTCTTCTTGTTGCATTAGGATTTGAATTATCTTATCAAAGTAGAAATACTTTGTGGCGATTATTCTTCTCTTTTCCTAGCCTTCAAATCCACGTTTTTAGATACAAGTTATCTAAGGGTTTGGTAGGGCGGGTTCTTGTTTCCAATTACTGTTCAATATTTCTTGTATGTTTAGGGTTTCGGATTCTTTAATCTTGGGGTTCCGCATCATAGAATGCTCTAAAGAAGAATGTCATTGAAGGCGTGATTGATGTCTTTCCTCCGAATAATATACTTACACAAGCCTTTGGAACTGATGAGTATGCTAGTCTGCTTAGAGGAAAAGGAAAAGGCTTCATGGTGAAGAATTATTTCAAAATACCATGGCGACGCACAAAAAAAAATAAGATGACATGATCGAAAATCAAAATGTGAGGATTGAAAAATTGAAGCTTCTACTCAGTACTTTGTCCTTTGTTTTCCAGAAGAAAGAAGTACTGGAAATTGGTAATCTCATGAATGCCTGCGGTATTGTCCTACCAACACATACACCTACATAGGCTTTGTATGGAGATGCAAGATTTCCCTACACTAGGGTCGATTATGTTACCAATCTAGCAACTCTGCCTACTCCACATTTTGTTGTTGATCCACCTATTGATCCTACACCTACATATAAAGAGAAAAGTGTACAATTAAGTCATTTCTTATGAATCATATTTCTTAGGAGATACTAATTATATATCCTAACATGTTTGAAAATTTGGAAATTAAATGTGAGCTTGCCCAAGGGACAAGGAAAAATATAGTGGCTAAAGGTACTTTGAGATGCGAGAATATAGTGTGCCATGGTGTAGACTTGGACCAGACAATGTAAGGGTCTCTGTGGTTGAAGTTGCTGATCTCTATGCAGTGTTACCTATATGAGCATATGGCATGGTTTACATTCGTCACGCAGAATCGACATTCATGTCATGGCCTCAAAGTCTTGTTATTTTACCATTGGATGAGGTATATATTCTTTTATGTATTTGATGTTTACAAATTTTGTCATACTAACATGTAATTTGTTTTGTTTGTAGGATTGCGAGAAGAAAAAAAATTATAAAGGTAAAAAACCGGTTGCCACCGATTAAAATAGCTCACTTAGTTCCCTGAGGTCTCTTTTAATATTAGTGTGCATTTGTTGATGATGTTGAAAATGCTATTGCTATTGATGCAAGACTTGTTGTCGCCATGCATTTTGGTATAGATAATGCATGTAACTCCAATTTTATTACATTTAATTAGTTGCCATATTAATACGGAGTTGTTCAAAAAAATAATTATATTGCTTACAATTAATTTTTAATTGGACTATATAGGCACTTACATTCTAGATTGATGGTAGTACAAATAGGGAAATATTGTTTTATACATTTTGAAGATATTGCCACTATAGATAGGCAAAATCTCGATGAGCGCGAATTGAATATCTTGCTAAGATGGAACGATGCAGAAAAGGGTCAACTATTATTTCTTTCTGTATTGGGCAGGGTACATACGTTTATGATGTTATCTATTGAGTTTTACTTACAACATACATGCAATTGTAATTTCGTATTGTTTATTTTTTTTGAGAATCCATTGGATGTTGGAAATTGTTGAACCATACTTAGGACTTGAATGGTTTTATGATTTACTTCTAGGAAGGAATAGTGTGCGTTCCAACTTTAGAAGTTTGTTGGCTAATTAAGTCCAAAAATTAAATTGTATTTAATTTAATTAAATTTAAAAATGTTTGCATGCATGTTATATTTGAATTGATATACTATGTTTGCTTAATATATAGAACATTCATAGTTTGGAATTTTATTGCACCCGACGAGAAAAGTATAATGACAAAATTCGATGAACAAAGGTACATATATATACACACACACATATAATACATAAATATTATATATTTAATGCATGCTTAAATAATTTAACTTTTAATATAATATTTAAAAATGTTTTGAGCTGCTTGAAGATGGTAAAATAACCAGGAAATTCAAAATGTCGATACTATATCATGATCAGAATGAAGAACATCATTGTCAATAATCTCAGTCGAAAAAATTTATTCGAAATGCTAATAATTAATTATTGATTAAATACTTAATTAATTTAATGTTTCGGTGTGTGCAGTATAAAAATGTGACGAGGGGACGTAAGATGATGTGGATTGGTTTATAAAAACATGGTCAACTAATGTATTCCCCTTTGTAAATGATCCATAGTAAGCTAGCTGCCTATTACATTTTATATTGAAGTAATAGTTAAACTATTACTATACATAGATAAAATTATTACTATATATAAATTTATTGTAAAAAATATTTTGTATGTTTGGATTTCTATCTTTTGAACAATTAGTTTTCAAAACTGTCAAGTTAATTAATAAATTATTCTAATTTAATAAAATATTAATTTGAATTATTAAATTATTAATTTAAGCTAATTTCATAAATTAATACATTAATATAAAAAAATCAAAGTCCCAAAAAACATTAAATTAATTTTTGAAACTAAATTGATTAAACAAATGTGACATTCGCTAGCATCGCCAAAACAAACATTTCTCATCGCTAAAAGATTTATTTTAGTGACGCTGGTCATTCCAAATTATTATCTTTTAGTGACTTTATGCGTTGCTAAAGTTGATCTTTTAGCGACAACTATCACCATTACAATACATCCTTCAGCCACGAAGGGTGTTGCAAAATATCTGTGTTAGCGATAATTCATATCTAATTAATTTTTTTTTTTAATTTATCCTCTAAAAGCTTAAATTAATTTTAATTTGAGTTTAAAATATTATTTCTAATTAATTTTTAATTTTGTATGACACTGTATTGGCAGCGTTTCCTTTGTGTTACTATTTATCAAAAAGGGCCACATTGTTGTTCTGTCATGTTTACAAAATAAAATGCAACACTATTTTTGTGTCTTGTATTTTTTTCACATGCAGTGACTATGGCTTTAAGTACATAGGGTCTTGCATCGGCATTTCCTAGTAGCAATGTGTAAATAGCATCAACTATTAGCGTTTTTTTTTTCTTCTAGGGGAAATGATTAAATAACAGAAAATATAGAGTTTATTCCCTTTTGTGGCATAGATCTGAGAGGATGAGAGTTAACTTGCTTCACAAATAACTTCTCTCAAGTTTGCATTCATTCATCAATATTTTCTAAGTTAACTATCTTTCTTGAATGCTCCTTGAAATTTGTTATTGTAAAGACTAAAAACACATTAATTGAAAATAGAGTAGGTAAACCAAATGGAAGAAATAGAAAAATAACTTCCTTAATTTTCTTGAAACTCATGAGTATGCATCCATTCAAGCTTCAATTTTCATATGTTCTGATGTGGGCTTCGAGCGCTCTTCTAGCATGGATGTTCGTGGTGAAGACATTGTACTGCCAAGTGGACCAGTGATGCGTTCTCGAGCTAAGAAGATCAAAGCGGGAATGCTTGGACTTGTGAAGAGAATAATTGATGAAGATCGATTTAAGTATCTACATGATCCAAACACTTTTATGAGGCATAATGATGATTTAAGCATGATGTCCAAGCAAGGAATGAAGGTGGTAATGCTCATCGGGAGTTGCAAAGACGAAACGACATAATTTTAGCCATTTTCGGATTACAATGGCAGTTTCATAATTTAGCTATTTTCGGATTATAATGGCAGTTTCGTAATTATTGCTATTTCCAGATTATTATGGCAGTTTTGTAATTATTTCTATTTTCGGATTATATTTATTTAGGGTTAATTTTTAGCCTTAGGATTACTTTCCTAATTATTTTATGGTCTAGATTGATTC
>QANX01004567.1:35487-65155 GCA_003254975.1 Ochetophila trinervis
GAAGAAGAGCAAGTGGCAACACCGGATCCAAAGCTCTTACGACAATCTTTGGAGGGTGAGTATAGAAGGATGGAAGAGAGATTGACTTCTAGGATGGAAGAAACATTGAAATCTAGGATGGAAGAGATGATGGAGCAAATGAGGGAGATGATCATGACCATGTCCAATACTACTAGAAGGGAAGGAACACGACCCAGGAGACAAGAGGTAATTGTTTCCGATGAAGACGATTATGAAGTCCAAACTGTAAGAAGAAGACCTAGGAGAGAGGAGCCAAGAGGAGGAAGGGATGACAACCTAAGTTCGATGAAGATGCACATTCTGCCATTCAAGGGAAGAAGTGATGCCGAGGCATACTTGGAATGGGAAAAGAAGGTAGAGTTAATTTTTGATTGTCACAATTACTCTGAGGAGAAAAAGGTTAAACTAGCCGCAGTGGAGTTCACCGACTATGCTCTAGTTTGGTGGGAGCAACTTATACAATCAAGGAGGAGGTATAGAGAAGATCCGGTCTCAACTTGGGATGAGATGAAGAGAATTATGAGCAAGAGGTTTGTACCATCATATTTCTATAGAGAGCTTCATCAAAAGTTGCAGAGACTCACACAAGGGTCTAGGTCTGTAGAAGAGTATTACAAAGAGATGGAGATGATTATGATAAGGGCCAACATTGAAAAGGATAGAGAAGCTATAATGGCAAGATTTCTAAGTGGGATAAACAAAGATATTGCCAAGGTGGTGGATCTACATCCATATGTAGAGATGGAAGAAATGGTCAACATGGCTATTAAAGTGGAAAAGCAATTGAGAAGTGAAGGGTCATCAAAAGGGTTTTCAAGCTCTAATTCGAAGTGGGGTTCTAATTCAAAATGGAACAAGTATGACGACAAGAAGAGAGAAAAGAACTTGGAGACCAAAGAGAAAATTGGAGATGCATCCAAGTTCAAGGATAAGAGTGCCAACCCAACAAGAGGTACTTCTAATCCTAATACTACTAGTACTTCTAAACATAGGGAAATAAAATGTTTTAAATGTCAAGGGTTTGGGCATATTGCTTCCGAATGTCCAAGTAGGAAAACTATGTTGATGAGGGGTAATGAAGTAATGTCGGAGTCTGAGTCCGATGAGGAAAGGCCACCAATAAAGTATGATTCTAATGAGGATGAGGATGTAGAGTATCCCGTGGTTTGAGAGTCCCTAGTTATTAGGAGGGTTTTAAATTTGAAGGTGAAGGAAGAGGGACTAGAACAAAGGGAGAATATTTTTCATACTAGATGTTTTGTGGGTGGTAAAACATGTACTTTAATCATTGATGGGGGTAGTTGTGCTAATGTTGCTAGTACTACTTTGGTTGAGAAGTTGGGACTAGTATGTGAAAAACACACTAACCCTTAAAGGTTACAATGGTTGAATGAGAGTGGGGAGATTAAGGTAAATAAGAGAGTGAAAGTTGCACTTTCTATTGGAAAGTATAGTGATGAGGTTTTGTGTGATGTAGTACCTATGCAAGCGGGGCATATTTTATTTGGTAGACCATGGCAATCCGGTAGGAGGACTATCCATGAAGGTTTTAAGAATGGGTATTCTTTTGAGCACAATGGAAAGAAAGTCACGCTTGCACCATTATCTCCAAAAGAGGTGTATCTTGAACAATTGAAACTATCCGAAGTTTCCCATCGGGATTTGGGAAGTGAGGCTGATGCGGAACCCCAAGATTAAAGAATCCGAAACCCCAAACACACAAGAAATATTGAACAATAATTGGAAAACAAGAACCCACCCTACCAAACCCTTAGATAACTTGTATCTAAAAACGTGGATTAGAAGGCTAGGGAAAGAGAAGAATAATCGCCACAAAGTATTTCTACTTTGATAAGATAATTCAACTCCTAATGCAACAAGAAGAAGAAATTGATTCCTCACCTTGCAAGAACACTCCTGGGAGCAATGGGAAAATTAATTCTTTCAATTGATTAAAAACTCAAATCTCCCTTACAAAAGAATTGATCCCCCTTTATATAAGGACTAGGGTTAGATCAAGAACCAATCTAAACCATAAAGTAATTAGGAAACTAATCCTAAGAAAATTAGGAAAGTAATCCTAAAGAAATTAGGAAGGTAATCCTAAAGCTAAAAACTAACCCTAAATAAAAATAATCCGAAAATAGAAATAATTACAAAACTGCCATTATAATCCGAAAATAGCTAAATTACGAAATTGCCATTCTAAGTTGTTTATTTTTAAAATGATGCCGTTTCGTCTCCGCAACTCCCGAGCAGCATTACCACCTTCATTCCTTGCTTGGACATCATGCTTAAATCATCATATTTTGCTCCAATGGTAGAATATAGCTTTATGATGCCCGCATCAGAGGCAAATAAAATAATTGAGTGTAAAGAGGCCAAGAGTGAAAATAATAGAAATAAAGGCCCAATGGTGAGTGATTGCACTAGAAATAAAGTGGAAAGTGCAAGAGAGAAAAGTGATAAGAGTGAAAAGAAAAAGAGTTTTTATGCAAAAGAGAGAGAAATCAAGAATGCATTCTTAGACACCAAAGCAATATTATTGGTGAGGTTTCCTGAGGTTTTGCTTTGTGAAACTAACCTTAACCCCGATTTGCCTAGTGTTTTTGTCTCTTTATTGCAGGATTTTCACGATGTTTTCCCTGAAGAGATGCCAACTGGATTGCCGCCATTGAGAGGTATTGAGCACCAAATATATTTTATACCTGGAGCAAGCATTCCAAACCGACCAGCCTATCTTAGCAATCCCGAGGAAACGAAAGAGTTACAAAGGCAAGTGGAGGAGTTGCTAGCAAAGGGTCATGTTAGGGAGAGCATGAGTCCTTGTGTTGTACCGGTCTTATTGGTAAGAAAAGGAGTGGTGGATGTTGCTTGTATTACATATGGATGTAGATCCACCACCTTGGCAATATCTTTGTTCATCCCACTTAGAAATCTTGCCATTGTAGCTTCTCTATCCTCTTCAATGTTGGCCCTTATCATAATCATCTCCATCTCTTTGTAATACTCTTCTACGGACCTAGATCCTTGTGTGAGTCTCTGCAACTTTTGATGAAGCTCTCTATAGAAATATGATGGTACAAACATCTTCCTCATAATTCTCTTCATCTCATCCCAGTGGAGACCGGATCTTCTTTATACCTCCTCCTTGATTGTATAAGTTACTTCCACCAAACTAGAGCATAGTCGGCGAACTCCACTACGGCTAGTTTAACCTTTTTATCCTCAGAGTAATTGTGACAATCAAAAATTAACTCTACCTTCTTTTCCCATTCCAAGTATGCCTCGGCATCACTTCTTCCCTTGAATGGTGGAATGTGCATCTTAATGGAACTTAGGTTGTCATCTTTTCCTCCTCTTGGCTCCTCTCTCCTAGGTCTTCTTCTTACTGTTTGAACTTCATACTCTTCTTCATCGGAAACATTTACTTCTTGTCTCATGTGTCGTGTTCCCTCCCTTCGAGTATTATTGGACATCGCCATGGTCATCTCCCTCATTTGCTCCATCATCTCATCCATCCTAGATTTCAATGCTTCTTCCATCCTAGAAGTCAGTCTCTCTTCCATCCTTCTATACTCACCCTCCAAATATTGTCGTAAGAGCTTTGGATCCGGTGTTGTCACTTGTTCTTCTTCCGAAGTAGAAACTCCATTTCCGTCTCTTTTAGACATTCTTACACACTCCCTTACGTGTTTAACTCAAAAATAGTAAACCCTAGTGTTTCACTCAAATTTGGCTTTTACCCTTTATATGCTCACCACTCAAGCCTTGTTCACCAAGTTACACTTCAGAACCAATTATCTTAAACAAAAATATAAAACTAAAGTAGCAAATTTCATAATTAAAACCTAACAATAAAAGCAAGTTCAATTCTAGAGCAAAATTGGCACCAAAAAAAAGGACAAAAGAGTAATGAAACAAATAATAATTACTCTATGAAATTAACACAATGAGAATAGGAAACTAAACAAATTTAGAATAGGAAAGTATGAAAATAAGAAACTATGAGAATAGGAAACAAATTAAATTAAGAATAGGAAAGTAAGAAAATAAGAAACTATGAGAATAGGAAACAAATTAAATTGAGAATAGGAAAGTAAGAAAATAAGAAACTATGAGAATAGGAAACAAATTAAATTGAGAATAGGAAAGTAAGAAAATAAGAAACTATGAGAATAGGAAACAAATTAAATTGAGAATAGGAAAGTAAGAAAATAAGAAACTATGAGAATAGGAAACAAATAAATTAGGAAAGTAGGAAATATGGAATAATAAAAATCAGAAATCAATTAGGAATAAGTAACTTTCCTAATATTTAAGCAACCAATCTCAATGTTCCAACTTTCAATTCTTTTTTTTTCTTTTGCTACGATTTTTTTTTTCCTTCTTCTTTTTTTTGTATATATAATCATATTCCTCTTTTTCTGTTTTTTTTTTTTTTGGTACGATTTTTTTTTTTTGGTACTAAAACACCAAGAACAATGAAGAACACAAAGAACTCAAGAACAAAAGAAAAAAAAACGCAAAAACAACAAGCTAATCAAAGACTCCAAAAAGAAAAACAAAGAACAAGATAAATAGGAATTTATCTAGGCCTTGCTCTGTTACCAAATGATGCGGAACCCCAAGCTTAAAGAAACAGTAATCCCAACACACAAGATGTAACATCCCGCTTCGAGAAAAATAATAAAATTTTCAAGTTTGACCAGGTTGACTTTTAGTGGGCTCGGAGTTGACTTTTTTTTGTGGTTATATTTTTGCTTTGACTATGGTATCGTTGCGTAGAGCTAGTCGATACGAGTTCGTAGACTAGCAGCATGCTCAATTCGGAGCTAAGACCGGGAAGTTATGGTCATTTTAGTGTGAGGGGCAATTTGGTAATTTGGCAAAAAACTGATATTTAAGTGTGAGAAAAGATGAAAATGTCCCTGTCTGCATCCTTAAAAATCTGGAAACTTCCCAGCCATACCCGATCTTCCCCTCTCCACCCCTTCGCCAAGCCACTTTCGCACGCCGGTAGCCGCCACACGGTGGCCGGACTTGGCCGACCACCACCCGGAAATCGAAGCCAGCAACCTCCTCTTCCTTTCCCCACCGGTGGTTCGCCGTGAAACCACCTGGATCGCCGGAAATCGCAACAAAACCGAGAGCTCGTGAACAGTTTGAACAGTCGCGACACCACCTTTGGCCGGCCATATCTCATTGTTCCGGTGGAGTTAAGGAGAGTTCTTGGTACCGTTGGAAAGCTGGTGTGACGATCTACTTTTTGGTACCGAATTTGACCCCGGAAACCGCCGAAGCATGCCGGAAAACCGCCGCAACGTCTCGGAAAAACCACCCCGAGGCAGCCACCTTCCCACCTAGATCTACTCCGATCGCCGGCGAGTGGGACGACACAGCCACCACCACGAGCTTCGGACCTGTGAGTGCATTTATTTTCTAAATAATTTGGGGATATATGATATATTTGATTTCATTTCTATTAATTTGTTTTGATTGAATTTTCTTATGCATTTAAATTAAGATTATTAAATATGTTTTATGATGATTTAAATATTGCATGGGTTGATTTTATGATTTGATAGATTTCATTTTTATTGGAATATTTATGAAATTTGTGTTTTAATTGGTTGTTTAGCGAATTTGAAATGTTTTGGAGATTTTACGATATTGTGGAAATTTGGTGATTTTAAAGAAAAATTGTGACTTTGTGGAATTTAAGAAAATTTTGGGGCAAATTTTTAATATTCGATATAATTGTTGCTTTTCATAAATTCTGTTAAATAGAAGATTTTGGAAATTTGTTTAAAATTAAAAAGGATTTGCAAAATGGTTTTAAAAATAAAGGATTTGAAAAATTGATGATATCATGGATGATTTTATAAATGGTTTTGAGGAGTACCACACGGTATCGAGATGTTGATTGAGATATTGGATTATTATGCGCGCTATATGTATTATGCCATCCTCTGCTGCGGACACATGTCGAGAGAGAGATGATGAGGATCCTGCCATGACGGATTTGGGACGCCGATTCGTTGTGATGACTGAGCCCCCTCCCCCCGCCTGTGACGCCGTCAGGATGCTGAGGGTCACACGGCACGATATATGCTGTGGTACCGGTTGGTTTTATGATGGTTCTGATTCATTGCGGATTTTATACCGGATTTGGTTTTATATTGATTGCTGATTTATACTGGTTGGGTTTTATAATTGTTGTTTGCTGAGTTTATACCGATTTGGTTTTATATTGGTTGGTTTCCGATTTTAAATTAATGGTTTGATTTTATGGATTGTGGCCTATGGCCTTTGGTTTCAGATTTTGACCCATTTGCTTGATCGTTTATGAAATTGTGTTTGACCATCAATTAATTATTATGGATTTCATTTACGTTTTTTAGTGTTTGGTACGTGATTTCGATAATTGTTTTAAATTACGTTTTTGCCCCTAAACCGATTTTTATTGATTTAATGATTTGGGGTAAACCGAGGGTTTTGCGAAATGATTTTCAAAACGGGGAACCTTTCAACTGAGTGACGTGAGGTTTGAGTGTAAAGGTTTTAACGGCTGAAATTGTATTTTGTAGTTATCTAGGAGCACTCACGGAGATATTTATATCTCACGTTTTGTTATTTTTACTTCGTTCCCTAGGTCCTAGTTGCAGGTTTCCGTGGACTACCATCGGCATTTCGCATCGGCATCGCATCCGCTTATCGCATCTGTTTATTACTTCTTCTTATGTATTAGACTCTGATCTTATTCTGTTCATGTTGGATTTGTATCATTTATATTTTTGTCTATCACTCTTAGTGGCTCTCGCATTCCCACCTACTTCATACATTGTTTCTTATTTATTCATTATGACTCGTTAATTTATTGTGGTGCTTATTTTATCTACTTTTCATTCATATCTTATTTACTATTCGTCCCATTATTGTTTACTTGTTTATTTGATTATTACCCCTTTCGGAGGAGGATTCTGTCGGTTGCCCCTAGAGGTTCTGGTGGAATCTTCCTCAGGCGGGGCCTCTCCGGTTATTCTGGAGGAATTTTCGGGGCGGGTCTTGTCACAAGATGATATGGAACAAACCCTAGGTAAAAACCCGCCCTATAGCACCTCTAGATAACAATTGTATCTAGCAACACTAATTAGAAGGCAAAGAATGAAATTGAAATTCGCCACAAAATAAATACCTTTGATAAGAAGATCAATTCCCAATTGCAACCAGTAGAAGAAGAACTATCCTCACTTGGAACACACAAGTCTTGTTGAAAACAAGAATATATTCTATTTAATCCATAATCAAAGTTGTTTTACAAGCTAGTAACCCCCCTTTATATAGATATTAGGGTTAGGTTAAGAATCAATCTAGACCATAAAATAATTAGGAAAGTAATCCTAAGGCTAAAAACTAACCCTAAATAAATATAATCCGAAAATAGAAATAATTACAAAACTGCCATTATAATCTGGAAATAGCAATAATTACGAAACTGCCATTATAATCCGAAAATAGCTAAATTACGAAACTGCCATTGTAATCCGAAAATAGCTAAAATTACGTCGTTTCGTCTTTGCAACTCCCGAGCAGCATTACCACCTTCATTCCTTGCTTGGACATCATGCTTAAATCATCATTATGCCTCATAAAAGTGTTTGGATGATGTGGATACTTGAATCTATCTTCATCAATTATTCTCTTCACAAGTCCAAGCATTCCCGCTTTGATCTTCTTAGCTCGAGAACGCGTCACTAGTCCACTTGGCAGCACAATGTCTTCACCACGAACATCCATGCTAGAAGAGTGCTCAATGCCCACATTACCAAAATGCCCCATGAGACCACCACTATGTGACTCTCTAACAAGCAATTCTCTAATCGAACAATTGGGCACACATATCCTATGTCCACGAAACAGAAATCCTTCATGTTTATAGAATTTATGAAAAGCACCATTTTCACATGCAGCATATATTTCACCAAAATCATCATCACTAGCATACATGTCTTTTAATTGTTCAAAACCCAAGAGCTTAGAAGTAAGAGTAGTGATTAAGACATACCTCCGAGACAAAGCATCGGCCACCACATTCTCCTTACCTTGCTTGTAACAAATCACGTACGGAAAGGTCTCTATGAACTCAACCCATCGTGCATGCCTCTTGTTGAGCTTTCCTTGCCCCTTGATATGCTTCAACGACTCATGATCAGTGTGAATCACAAACTCCTTCGGGAACAAGTAATGCTGCCACACCTCTAAAGCACGGAAAAGGGCATACAACTCTTTGTCATACGTCGAGTAGTTGAGTTGAGCTCCATTCAATTTCTCACTAAAATATGCTATGGGACGTTTTTCCTGCAATAAAACAGCACCTATACCAATCCCAGAAGCATCACATTCAATTTCAAAAGTTTTGTCAAAATTAGGTAATACAAGAATAGGAGCAGAACATAACTTATCTTTTAGAGTTTGAAAAGCTACCTCTTGGTCCTTACCCCATTTAAACCCTACCTCTTTTTTGACAATCTCATTCAATGGTGCCGCTATGGTAGAAAAGTCCTTCACAAACCTTCTGTAGAACCCAGCTAGTCCATGAAAACTTCTTACCTCAGAAACACTCTTAGGTGTGGGCCATTCTCGGATAGCCTTCACCTTTTCCTCATCAACCTCAACACCACGTGCACTCACAACAAAGCCAAGAAATATTAGTCGATCAATGCAAAAAGTACACTTTTTAAGGTTGGCAAATAACTTTTCCTCCTTAAGAACTTCTAAAACTGCCCTAACATGCTCTACATGGTCATCTAGATTTTTACTATAAATCAATATGTCATCAAAATAGACAACCACGAATTTCCCTATAAAATTTCTTAGGATATGGTTCATTAGTCTCATAAAGGTACTAGGCGCATTAGTCAAGCCAAAAGGCATAACTAACCATTCATATAAACCATACTTAGTCCTAAATGCAGTTTTCCATTCATCCCCAGGTTTCATCCTAATTTGGTGGTATCCACTTTTCAAGTCTATTTTAGTGAACACACAAGAACCATGCAATTCATCCAACATGTCATCTAACCTAGGTATAGGGAAACGATACTTTACCGTAATCTTGTTGATGGCTCTGCAATCCACGCACATCCTCCACGTGTCATCCTTCTTAGGAACCAACAACACCGGTACAGCACATGGGCTTAAGCTTTCCCGCACATATCCTAATGCCAAAAGCTCCTCCACTTGCCTTTGAAGTTCCTTCGTTTCCTCAGGGTTGCTTCTATATGCCGGTCGGTTTGGAAGGCTCGCTCCAGGCACCAAGTCTATTTGATGTTCAATGCCCCTTATTGGTGGTAATCCTTTGGGCAATTCCTCCGGGAAAACTTCTTCAAATTCCTTCAACAAAGAAACAAAAATACTAGGCAAACATGGGTTAAGGTTAGCTTCAGAAAAATAAAACTCCCTAAACCTCACGAGAACTAGTGCTCTCTTGCATAAGCATGCTCCTTTCACATCTCTCATTTTTGTATAGAAATTCTTTTTCTTTTCACTCCTCACTTCACTCATGTTTTTCTCACAAGGGTTTTGACTCTCCATTGGGCCTTTATTTTTATTCTTTTCTCTCATGGCCTCTTTTCCCTCATTCTTTTTGTTAGTCTCACTTCCCATATCCTCATCTGTAGGTTTATTCATCTTCAATTGACCAAGGTACACCTCTTTTGGAGAAAGAGGTGCTAGGGTGTGCTTCTTCCCCTTGTACTCAAAAGCATACCTATTCCTATGCCCATCATGAACAACTCTCCTATCGAATTGCCACGGCCTACCCAACAAAATGTGCCCGGCATGCATAGGTACTACATCACACACAACCTTATCAACATACTTTCCAATTTGGTTACTTTCACTTCCCCACTGTCATTCAACCATTGTAACTGATGCGGGCATCATAGAGTCATATTCTAGCATTGAAACAAAAGATGATGACATCATCTTACCTAGTAAACCAGTGATGCGTTCTCGAGTTAAGAAGATCAAAGAGGGAATGCTTGGACTTGTGAAAAGAATTATGGATGAAGATCGATTCAAGTTTCCAAATGATTTGAACACTTTTCCAAGGCCTAATGATGATTTAAGCATGTTGTCCAACCAAGGGATGAAAGTCGTAATGATGCTTGAGAGTTGCCGAGACGAAACGGCGTCATTTTAACAATAAACAACTTAGAATGGCAATTTCATAATTTTAGCTATTTTGAGATTATAATGGCAGTTTTGTAATTTTTGCTATTTTCGTTTTTAGGGTTAGTGTTCAACCTTAGGATTACTTTCTTAATATTTAATGGTTTAGATTGATTCTTGATCTAACCCTAGTTCTTATATAAAGGGGGATCAATTCTTTTGTAAGATAAATTTGAGTTTTTAATCAATTGAGAGAATTAATTTTTCTATTGCTCCCATGAGTGTTCTTGCAAGGTGAGGAATCAATTTCTTCTTCTTGTTGCATTAGGAGTTGAATTATCTTATCAAAGTAGAAATACTTTGTGGCAATTATTCTTCTCTTTCCCTAGCCTTCTAATTCATGTTTTTAGATACAAGTTATCTAAAGGTTTGGTAAGGTGGGTTCTTATTTCCAATTACTGTTCAATATTTCTTGTATGTTTGGGCTTTCGGATTCTTTAATCTTGGGAGCGTGCTTGGTACCGTTGGAAAGCTGGTGCGACAATCTACATTTTAGTACCAAGATTGACCCAGGAAACCGCCGGAGCACGGCGGAAAATAGCCGCGAAGTTTCGGAAAAACCACCGCGACAGCCACCTTTCCACCCCGATCTACTCCGATCTCAGGCGAGTGGCACGACACAGCCACCACCACTGGCCTCAGACCACGCCGGCGACCAGATCTGCAGCTGGTCAGACTCCGGTAACCACCCCAAGCTCCCCAAGCGCAGCCCACGCGTCGCCGCCGTCTTCCTCCATGCGCCATCGCCGATCTCCTCCTTTTCCGGCGATGAAATTGGTCCGATCCCCCTCTTTTGGACCTCCCAAAGCTAATTCTGATGTCCGTTTATCTCGAAGCTCCCTCGTGTGGATGGTGCGATTAAAGCATGCTCGGCCGCTACTTCCCGGCCACTTTCCAGCCACCACCGGCGGCGGTTGGACGAGGTAAGTTCTCGGTTGCATTCTACTAGTTACAAGCTTCGTGTCGATATATAATTCGGGTATTATAGATAGATATTGAGAATTATCCGGTTTCAAACGGTGTTATTAATAACGATTAAATAGGAATTTTAGACAATCAGTGATACAAATGTGTATATTTGTGTTTTGGTGGTTGCTGTGGAACGCATTGACATGCCGAGAGTTTATTACAGGATGTGAGAGTGTGACCGAGTATCTTGAGCATGGAAATGGTTACGGGGTATATTGTATATTTAGTTGTTATGAGTGAAAGTTGTGGGTTTGTCGGTTAAGAGTTGATTTTGGTCGTGTGTGCAAGCTTGATTATATTGAATTAATCGTCGTTGACGGTTGAGAGCCGATTTGGTTTTATGGAAATAATTGTGAATTTGATTGGGTGATTTGAAATTCGTGAATAGTGAGAAATATTACAGAATATATTACATAGTTAAATCGTGTGTTAATCACTCTGTGGATTCGGTTGTGTAGAATTGATTATGTTGTGGATTGATTATTATATTAATTGTGAAATGGGTGGGTGATTAATTACGTTGAATTATTGTGTATGTGAGTTTTGGTTATGAATAAATGAATGGATTTGATTGTGTGGACGAGAACTGCTTGGCGAGGAATTATGCCGTTCAACTGCGGATATTATTGTTTGTTAGGATGTAGGAAAGGCGATAATGGATTTAAGAGTGGTCAAATTTGATAAATGAGATATTTGTATAAAAAAAAATTTGAATGTGATTGTCAGTAGCATATTCCTGCATAAATTTACTTTTGGAACTATAGGTAGCTTGATACCTATTTAAATAGGGTATGTAGGCACGTCAGTTTATTTTAGACTGAGTCCAGCTACAGAGAATTTTACAGTTAATGTATTTTTTATTAAAGGGCTGAGTCATCCTCTGAGTTGTGATTACTGTGGGGAATGTGTGCTGTTAGAATGAATACTGTTTAGGAACGCTTTTCCTTGTAGGTTATAGACTATTTGCTTTTGGGGAGTGTTAGAAAACAGCTGAAATAATGTCGAAATTTCTAATAAAATTTTCGGTAGTAGAGAAAACCTTTCGATCTGTTGGTTTTTTTTTTTGATTTGAAAATGTGACTTATCGGACTTTAACGACTGCTTGTGGCTTAATTGAAACATTAAGTTACGCAGGCAGGATCCAGTAGGGCTGGGTCCTGTCAGAAACTGCCATTATCATCCGAAAATAGCTAAAATTATGAAATTGCCATTCTAAGTTGTTTATTTTTTAAATGACGCCGTTTCTTCTCCGCAACTCTTGAGCATCATTACGACTTTCATCCCTTGCTTGGACAACATGCTTAAATCATCATTAGGCCTCAGAAAAGTGTTCAAATCATTTGGAAACTTGAATCGATCTTCATCCATAATTCTTTTCACAAGTCCAAGCATTCCCTCTTTGATCTTCTTAGCTCTAGAACGCGTCACTGGTCCACTTGGCAACATAATGTCCTTATCACGAACATCCATGCTAGAAGAGCGCTCAATGCCCACATCATAGTATATAATTAAAAAAATTTATTTGGGTCCATAGTGGAAATGCACGATGAGAAAACTTTATAAGAAGCTCTTTCAATCTCTCCCAAACTTCATAGAGTGTCTTTTCATCCCACTGATAAAAATTGCAAATCTCCCGATTAAGCGCAATTGTCTTGGATGAAAGGAAAAAAGTTATCAAGAAATTTTGCCTTTGTCTCTTACCATGTAGATATAGAACCTGCAGTTAAAGAATTAAACCATACTTGTGCCTTGTTTTTAAGAGTCCAAGGAAAAAGACATAGTCTAAGAGCATCATTAAAAACAGCATTATATTTGCACATCTTACAAACATGAACAAAAGTTGAAATATGCTCATTAAGGTCCTCATGAGATAATAATTGAACATTATTCAAAAATGATATATAGCTAAAAACATACACTAACAAAAACAAAAGTTCAGTAAGTTATTTTTCAATTTTTGGATTTTTAGTTTTCTTTTAAGCAAAAATTAAATCAATTACAAACCAAAAAACAAATTAGAGTAAATAAGAACCCTAAAAACCAAAAAAAAAAAAAAAAACAGAAAAATTCNAAAAAAAAAAAAAAAAAAAAAAAAACAGAAAAATTCATTTTGGTTTTTTACTTATGCAGCAAAAAACATAAACCTAGACAAAAATTAATTCAACTAAAAATTAAATCTACTCAGCTACTTCGATTTCCTTCTTCTTCAAACTCGAATTGAATTGCTTTGGATCCAAGAAAGCTTTCCAATTGTTGTTGTTCAATGCTAAAAACCAAACCTACGAAAAACAAAAGTAAACTAAAAAAATCAATTTAATCAATAATAAATTTTAATCAACACTAGAAATAATTATTCATCGGCAACACCATGAAAAACTTTTAGTGGTGTAAATTATATTACTCGTAAGTGCATGAATCAATAAGTAATAAAATGGCTTTTAAAAAAAATTTTGAATGTCAAGTCCACGTGGAATATTCTATAACTAATTAAATTGAGAAAATAAAAAGATTGATTGATTGGTTGCTTGCTTTTGTGAAAGCAAATTAAGAAGCAAAATTTAAATTGAAAGCAATTAAGAAAGCAAAGTAACAAAGTAAGCAAAGATTTCAAATTAATGATAGAACAAGGATTGTGACTTCACCACTATTAATCCTATTTAGTTTCTATACATGATAAATTCCTTAGGTTAAGCACCCATTGACCAAAAGTAACTAGAAATTGATTCCTCAATGCATTCTAATATAGCAAGCACAATGCCTTTAATTATTCATAATCTAAATACCAAAATTGAAGTCCTAAGACATGCAAACCCAATAAGCTCTTGTCAAAGTTGTCACTAAGGCACACAATATTTCTATTTCCATGTACTTCATTGCCCTTCCATATTATATTTTTTATTCCTATGCCAATATAATACTACATCTATTCACCTTTTCATGAAAGAATTAAGAACTACAATGAAATATTAACCATGAATCATAAACTAATTAATCATGCATTAAAAACTAAATATTCATAATAGGGCTACATTTTTATGTACTCATGTCCAAAGTAATAACCATCAATAATTCAAAAGAAAACATACTATGAATAACTAAAAGAAGAAAACAAGAAAGCAAATCTAGGGCTGGCCGAATTTATCCTCTTGATCTTCCTCCAATAGTTCTTCAAATATGCCTTCAAAGCAATGTTGAGTTCTTCCGAGGATTGGCCAAATTCCTCCTCCTTCTCTTCTTAATGTAGTCGAAACTCTATCTCTCTCCAAACTCTTTGAGACATGTGATAAATTTTGTTTAGGATTGTGTAGAATGTGATGTAATAGGATGTGTGTAAGGTATAGGGCATTTATAGGAAGAGAATGTTGGAAAATTACATGAAAGGCAAGGAAAAATTATGCGGGCATCATAAAGTCATATTCTAGCATTAGAGCAAAAGAGGATGACATCATCTTACCTAGTAGACCAGTGACGCATTCTTGAGCTAAGAAGATCAAAGCAAGAATGCTTGAATTTGTGAAGAGAATTATGGATAAAGATTTCTTCAAGTTTCCAAATGATTTGAACACTTTTTCGAAGCCTAATGATGATTTAAGTATGATGTCCAAGCAAGGGATGAAGGTGGTAATGATGCTCAGAAGTTGCGGAGACGAAACGGCATCATTTTAAAAATAAGCATCTTATAATGGCAGTTTTGTAATTTTAGCTATTTTTGGATTATAATGGCAGTTTCGTAATTTAGCTATTTTCGTATTATAATGGCAGTTTTGTAATATTTGCTATTTTTGTATTTTATTTATTTAGGGTTAGTTTTCAGCCTTAGGATTACTTTCTTGAAATTTAATAGTCTAGATTGTTTCTTGATCTAACTATAATCCTTATATAAAGGGGGATCAATTCCTTTGTAAGGGATATTATAGAGTTCAAATTTTAATCAATTGAAAAAATTAATTTTCTTATTACTCCTAGGAGTGTTCTTGCAAGGTCAGAAATCAATTTCTTCTTCTTGTTGCATTAGGACTTGAATTCTCTTATTAAAGTAGAAATACTTTGTGGCGATTGTTCTTCTTTTTTCCTAGCCTTATAATCCACGTTTTTAGATACAATTTATCTAATGGTTTGGTAGGACGGGTTCCTGTTTCAAATTATTGTTCAATATTTCTTGTGTGTTTTAGGGTTTCGGATTCTTTAATCTTGGAGTTCGGCATCAAAAAAGCTCTAGAGTCTTAACCTTACCCTATTTATAATCCTAGAAGGTAATAAGGAATTATCTAATCAAAATAATGATATTAATCAATTGTTAAAAATGTCAAACTTTAAAATCAAACTTGTATTGATTGGCTAATCAAATTGTAATGAAATTTTATATGGTTTATCCGTAATGCTTTAGAAATCATTGGCAATCAAAATCGCACAGAAAACCGATGTGTAGCTCCGTATATGATTAATTTCAGATCATATTTCATGATCATCAAGAATTTGGGTGGACTACATAAACCACCTACCAACCATACACCTACCTTTCTTCAATTATTTGTACCACTTTCATTTGTTCCACCTCATTTCTTATTATAAGGATTTTAATTGCATTTTCTCTTCCTTTACATCTCTCTCTTGCCTTGCATTTTGAAAGGATTCTAGCAGGTGTTTTAAAGTAGAGATCCTTTCAAAATATGGGAAAAAGAGAAATAGTTTTGATGATGCGTTGCTCTCAAATAATCGTCTCACTTGCTGTCCTCTTTGCACTAGGCCATCATTTTCTTTTCTTGCGCAATCTTAGTGTATGATTGTTAATTTTTTATGTATTGTTCATAAAGTAATAAATTTTATAGATAAAATTTATTAATTATTACATATCAAACTGCAAACTTAATTTAAATAGATAATTTTTTATTAAGCAAAAATGAAAGGCACAATATTTAATTTAAAGAAAAATAATTTTAGGGTGACGCTTTTACAGATAAGCGTCGTAGTGTACCAAAAATTGTGACGCTTTTGGAAATAAAGTGCCGTATTTTGTTTGTTTACTGACATTTTTTTTCATTACAATTAATTGTAATATTGGTTTATTCTGAAAAGAATTTATTTTTCATTACAATTAATTGTTATGTTAGTTTATTCTAAAAATTGTCGCCTTTTAGAAGTTTGGTATCAAAATTACTTATGTCATTAAATACCCATATTAGAGGCGACTCTTATCGTACTTAAGTATGGTCCATTGGGTCAATAATCTCACATTACCTACATGAACCATAACTTTGAAAGTATTTTTCGCTCATTGTTGCCGATGATGCTTTCGTGCTCCATCATTGTTTGATATGAATATTTGGAGCAACTTGACATAATAACTTGTAAGTTTGTTTAAGATGTGTTTTTTTATTTAGTATGATATATTTATTCATAAATGTTGATTTTGTGTTTATATATAATGTCGCATTTGGTTTAATAAGATTTATATATATGATTTACTTTTTTAGTTAATTTTTCCTAGCTATTTTATTGTGCTATATATATATTAATTTCTTGATGTATATATATGTAATGTAATATTTTTTTTTCATGCTATTAAAGTAGAATTTGGCTTCGTCCATTGCAGTATTTTGGCTTATGTTACTGGATTTTTATAAATATTATATTGATTTAAAAATGGATAATTCATGTTAATCATTAGATAGGAGATCAAAACAATTTGCTAAAGGTATGGATAAATTTCTTACTTTTAGTGCGACGAGTGCAGGTGATTGTAATATGGAATGTGTCAATATGGAATTACATACGATTAAAGGATATAAGATGTCATAAAACATTAAATGGATTTGATGCCAACTACCAGAGGTGGGTTTGGCAAGGTGAATTTTGTGAATATGATGTTGGCTCATCTTTACGATTTGACAATATGGATGTAGCATTCGATGAAGAAAATAGTATCGGTGCCAATAGTGAGGAAGATATGGCACTCAACAACATAGAAATGACCAATGCTACCTTTGATAATTTTGATAACAATGACTTATTGAATGGTCCTAATGCATTTAATGGGTTGTTGGAAGATGCAAAAAAAGCTTATATTCGGGTTGTGCTGAATTTATTAAGTTATGAAATTTGGTCAAATTGTATAACTTGAAAGACAAATATGGACATTCTAACAAAAGTTTTGATGTACTTTTTAAGTTGTTGTCTAAGATGTTACCATATGGTAATGTTTTACCCACATCTATGTACACTGGTAAAAACACTTTGAATGTATAGGGCATGGAATATCATAAGATACACGCATATCCTAAAAGTTGTATTTTGTTCAGAAAGTAGTATGCAAAGCATAGTGTATGTCCCAAATGTAGATTGTCTAGATGGAAAAAATCAAAATGGAATTTTTAGCAAAAATACAATTAAGATTTTATGGTACTTTCCACCTATACCAAGTTTTGGAAGAATAGTTTGCAATTGCAAAATAGCTAACAATTTGACATGACACACAAAAGTGAAAATAGTTCAAAATGGCAAAATGCAACACCATTATATTCTCACGCTTCGAGGCTGGATGACTGTTTATAGTATGAATTTGCAGCAGTAGCCAAAATTTTGAGATTTGGGATTGCATCTGATGGAATAAATCCACACATTTTGTACAGTAGTAGGTATAGTTGTTGGCCTGTGATTATAGCTGTGTACAACCTTCCTCTTCGGTTGTGTATGAAGTGAAAATCTATGATGTTAAAGCTTTTAATTTATGGACCAAAACAGCTTAGCTAAAGATAAATGTATATTTGGAGCCATTAATTGATGACTTTAATAAGTTGTGGGATAAAGGTATCAGAGCCTTTGATGCTTATCGTCAAGAGGAGTTCACTTTAAGGCAGTGCTGCTATGGACTATAAATGATTTTCCTGCTTATGGAAACTTGTTTCATCAAGCAGTGAAGGAATATTATGCTTGTCCGATCTGTTGTGAAAACACTTATGGTTAGTGGCTGAAACATGGTTCGAAGGTGAGTTATCTTAAGCATAGGCAATTTCTTCAAACAAATTATATTTACAGAACGAAAAAAAAAGCCTTTCAATAGGTTTAAAGTGTGACGACCCGGATCTTAAAAGCTAGAGTAAGTGTGGGCGGGTGCAAAGGGCACTGGCATGCTACCTTACTGGCAGAGATCGGTGTCCAATCCCACATCGCCTGGGTGTTGAAGGGGGTCATGTGGTAATGGTTCAAATGTAAACTAAGCACTCTCTTAACAACCAAGGCCTTTTCAGAGCGTTTGGCTTCAGAGTTGGAAGAACTCTGAAGTTAAGCGTGCTCCAGTGGAAGCATTCCTGTGGGTGACCTCCTGGGAAGTCTGACCAAAAACTCCATACCGTCTGAAGTGCGGTGGCTAAATTGGAGACAATATTGGTTGGAGAGAGAGTGTGGTGTTACAATAATTGATCAACCAGCTTCCACGATGGAGAATCTGCAGGATGCCTCAACTTTCCAACTTCAACATCCTTCTCATTTGCATGCCAAGTTAAATTCTTTGTCATCTCAACACTCTGAAACATTCTTTGAAATCGGAGAATGTGTGGAAAATACCATAACACGTTTTCTGGAACCTTAACATGTTTACTTACATCGTCATTGGACTTCCATCTAGATTCTCCACGCATAGGACAAGATTCAAGCTCTTCTGATGTGGGCATCGAGCGCTCTTCTAGCATGGATGTTCGTGGTGAAGATATTGTGCTGCCAAGTGGACCAGTGACGCGTTCTCGAGCTAAGAAGATCAAAGCGGGAATGCTTGGACTTGTGAAGAGAATAATTGATGAAGATCGATTCAAGTTTCCACATGATCCAAACACTTTTATGAGGCATAATGATGATTTAAGCATGATGTCCAAGCAAGGAATGAATGTGGTAATGCTGCTCGGGAGTTGCAAAGACGAAACAACATAATTTTGTTTCATAATTTAGCTATTTTCGGATTATAATGGCACTTTCGTAATTATTGCTATTTCCAGATTATAATGCCAGTTTTGTAATTATTTCTATTTTTGGATTATTTTTATTTAGGGTTAGTTTTTAGCCTTAGGATTACTTTCCTAATTATTTTATGGTCTAGATTGATTCTTAACCTAACCCTAATATCTATATAAAGGGGGGGTTACTAGCTTGTAAGACAACTTTGATTATTGATTAAATAGAATCTATTCTTGTTTTCAACAAGACTTGTGTGTTCCAGGTGATGATAGTTCTTCTTCTACTTGTTGCATTTGAGAATTGATCTTCTTATCAAAGGTATTTACTTTGTGGCGAATTTCAATTTCATTCTTTGCCTTCTAATTAGTGTTGCTAGATACAATTGTTATCTAGAGGTGCTATAGGGCGGGTTTTTACCTAGGGTTTGTTTCATATCATCTTGTGTGTTGGGATTACAGTTTCTTTAAGCTTGGGGTTCCGCATCATCTTCATATTGTTTTCTATACAAAATACAATTTTTTGGGCAACAATGTATTTTCTTATAATTAATCCCCAGTGCAGTCAATGTTTGTTTCACCACATACATAGACTGTGGAAGAACATTATCAACTGGCAACATTTCCTGCAATAATTTCAACAATTTAAAAAAACTTTTGTTAGAAAATCCATATTTTGATTTCAAGTTGTACAATTTTACCAAAGTTGATAATTTGGTAAATTGTGTACAACCTGGATACAAGGGTTTTTCTGCATCCTCCAACAAACTCTTAAATGCATCTTGATTATCCACAAAATTGTCACAGGCAGCATACATCATGTCAATATTATTGCCAGCAACATCTTCATCATCTTCATCTATGCCCACATTAACATCAACTTCAACATTCATTTTTCTAGCTTTTATAAAATCTATGTTCTCTTCCAAATCTTCTCCATGCAAAATCCATCTAATGTAACTTGTATCAAATTCATTAAAAAACACATGTCTTCTAACTTCTTCAATAATGCGAATGTATAAATTTCCACATTCCAAACAAGGACATGGAATTTTACCATCACTGTTCATACTTTTCTCACTACACTTTATCAATTTATTCAAACCATCTTCAAATGCTTTTGTTCTCCTATCCATTATTATCCATGATTTATCCATCTTTATATAAACCTACGCAAAATTAATGTATGACAACATATTTTGATATCTAATAAAAATAAATATAGACTATTAAAAATTATGTTCATTAACTAATTGAATTATGTTATGTATTTTAAAAATCCCTAGACGAGTCTTCGATGGTTATGCGTCGTCTTTATATATTTTAAAAATCCCTAGAAAGTTAAAAATACTAATATGGTGGAAATTAAATGACATGCATTTAAGTACTAATATGAAGGACCAAAGTCCGTCTTATTTGCATTATAATATTCATATTTAATTACGACGGTGCATAAGCTCATCGCATTTATTCATATTTTTTTTATATACTAATTCACACATAAAGTTTGTCGAATTAACATACATGCACATTGATGGACAAAAGCTATAAATATGTAAATCTATATCAGCTCATATATATGCATGCATATTTATACTTACAAATTGAGCTACCAAAGCTTCAAACTGCAACCACCGATGACACAAATCATCCGCAGCCACCCAATATGCCTATCAACTCAAAATGGCCACCAAATTTTATAGCTACCCACACCGATTACGACTCTCAAGTTCAAAACCGCCACCACCCACACACAGTAAACCACCACCGCGCTTAAAAAACACAAACAAATATACAAAAAAACCGTTCAAAATTAAAACCTAATAAAAAACACTTATAAATAAATTCAAATTCCGAAACTAATATGCCTAAATTCAACCATAAACGCATAAAAATATAATAAATGCATCGGAAAATCATTTACTATGAAAAAAAATGATTTTTTTTGAAGAGGAAGGGAATGATGCGAGCAACATAGAGTCATATTCCAGCATTGAAACAAAAGATGATGACATCATCTTACCTAGTAAACCAGTGATGCGTTCTCGAGTTAAGAAGATCAAAGAGGGAATGCTTGGACTTGTGAAAAGAATTATGGATGAAGATCGATTCAAGTTTCCAAATGATTTGAACACTTTTCCGAGGCCTAATGATGATTTAAGCATGTTGTCCAAGCAAAGGATGAAAGTCGTAATGATGCTCGAGAGTTGCGGAGACGAAACGGCATCATTTTAAAAATAAACAACTTAGAATGGCAATTTTGTAATTTTAGCTATTTTCCGATGATAATGGCAGTTTCGTAATTTAGCTATTTTTGGATTACAATGGCAGTTTCATAATTTAGCTATTTTCGGATTATAAGGGCAGTTTTGTAATTTTTGCTATTTTCGTTTTTAGGATTAGTTTTCAACCTTAGGATTACTTTCTTAATATTTAATGGTTTAGATTGATTCTTGATCTAACCCTAGTCCTTATATAAAGGGGGATCAATTCTTTTGTAAGAGAGATTTGAGTTTTTAATCAATTGAGAGAATTAATTTTCCTATTGCTCCCAGGAATGTTCTTGCAAGGTGAGGATTCAATTTCTTCTTCTTGTTGCATTAGGAGTTGAATTATCTCATCAAAGTAGAAATACTTTGTGGCGATTATTCTTCTCTTTCCCTAGCCTTCTAATCCACGTTTTTATATACAAATTATCTAAGGGTTTGGTAGGGCGGATTCTTGTTTCCAATTACTGTTCAATATTTCTTGTATGTTTAGGGTTTCAGATTCTTTAATCTTGGGGTTCCGCATGAATTGGTATCAGAGCATTGGTTGAGATAAGTACCTATCTATCTTTGTTTTCAATTCTTTGTTCATAATATTTTGATTCACAAAAGAAAAAAAAAATTGTGTTTGATCCGTGAATCTTTTTTTTTTTATCTTGTTGATTTGGAGTTTTTTTTTTTATTCAAAGAAGAGAACAAGTTAAAAAAAAAAAAGACGCACGGATCAAACACAATTTTTTTTTCTTCCACCAAACTAGACATTATACAATTCACTCACACCAACCATCATGATCCGGAACCCCAAGCTTAAAGAAACTGTAATCCCAAGACACAAAATGATATGGAACAAACCCTAGGTAAAAACCCGCCCTATAGCACCTCTAGATAACAATTGTATCTAGTAACACTAATTAGAAGGCAAAGAATTAAATTGAAATTCGCCACAAAGTAAATACCTTTGATTCAATTCCTAATGCAACAAGTAGAAGAAGAACTATCCTCACTTGGAACACACAAGTCTTGTTGAAAACAAGAGTAGATTTCTATAATCCAAGTTGTTTTTAACAAGCTAGTAACCTCCCCTTCATATAGATATTAGGGTTAGGTTAAGAATCAATCTAGACCATAAAATAATTAGGAAAGTAATCCTAAGGCTAAAAACTAACCCTAAATAAAAATAATCCGAAAATAGAAATAATTACAAAACTGCCATTATAATCTGGAAATAGCAATAATTACGAAACTGCCATTATAATCCGAAAATAGCTAAATTATGAAACTGCCATTGTAATCCGAAAATAGCTAAAATTACTTCGTTTCGTCTTTGCAACTTCCGAGCAGCATTACCACTTTCATTCCTTGCTTGGACATCATGCTTAAATCATCATCTTTTGCTCCAATGGTACAATATGGCTCTATGATGCCCGCATCATTCAATAATGGCAGTTTCGTAATTTAGCTATTTTCGGATTATAATGGCAGTTTTGTAATTTAGCTACTTTCAGATTATAATGGGAGTTTTGTAATTTTTGCTATTTTCATTTTTAGGGTTAGTTTTCAGCATTAGGATTACTTTCTTAATATTTAATGGTTTAGATTGATTCTTGATCTAACCCTAGTCCTTATATAAAGGGGGATCAATTCTTTTGTAAGACAGATTTGAGTTTTTAATCAATTGAGAGAATTAATTTTCCTATTGCTCCCAGGAGTGTTCTTGCAAGGTGAGGATTCAATTTCTTCTTCTTGTTGCATTAGGAGTTGAATTATCTTATCAAAGTAGAAATACTTTGTGGCTATTATTCTTCTCTTTCCCTAGCCTTCTAATCCACATTTTTAGATACAAGTTATCTAAGGGTTTGGTAGGACGGGTTCTTGTTTCCAATTACTGTTCAATATTTCTTGTATGTTTGGGGTTTCAGATTCTTTAATCTTGGGGTTCCGCATCAATTGGTATCAGAGCATTGGTTGAGATAAGTACCTATCTATCTTTGTTTTCAATTCTTTGTGTTCTTTGTTCATAATACTTTGATTCGCAAAAGAAAAAAAAATTGTGTTTGATCCTTGCGTCTTTTTTTTTTATCTTGTTGATTTGGGGTTTATTTTTTTATTCAAAGAAGAGAACAAGTATAAAAATAAAATAAAAAACCCTAATCGCGCTACAGGCGCCTGGGGTTGCACCTTGGGTCACACCTGGGCAGGTCTGTCCGCAAGGTGTCCCTAAAAAAAAAAAACAAAATGCCGAATTTTGTTTTATTTTCATTAGGGTAATATTTGCTTTCCATTACTCTAATTCTTATTTTTTTGCTTTTCTTTTGATCTACTTTCTTTCTTTGGTTAGGTTTTGAGATTGTGATAATTGTTTTTCTTGCTTTCATTTGTTGTGTTTAACTCTAAAGTGCAACTTGATTCTGGAGATTGTGAGTGGTAAAAGGCTTGAGTGGCGAGCACATTGAGGGTAAAAGCCAAAATTGTGTGAAACACGAGCGTTGTTACCATTAAAAAGAGTGAAACACGTGAGGGAGAGAAGTAAGGATTTTCTTTTTACTAATCTTGTCTTGTAGAAACTAAGATGTCAAGAAGAGAAGGAAAAGAAGCCGCTCATTCCGAGGAAGAGCACGAAAAGGAGATGACACCGGACATGAAGCTCTTATACAAGGCCTTCACATGAGAATTGCAGAGGTTAAACATGAAGATGGATGAATTAAATGATAAGGTAAATGAAGTATCTATGACCGCCACAAATAACACAAGGAGAGATGGTTCGCGGACTAGAGATATAGAACTATCAGTTTCCGAGGATGATGAAGTCTCAAATCATTCAAAGAGGAGACGTCCAAGGAGGGAGGAAACAAGGGCTAGGAGACATGAGCCGAGAGAAAGGAGGGACGACAACATAAGCTCCATAAAGATGCAAATACCACCATTCAAGGGGAGACATGACGCTGAAGTATATTTGGAGTGGGAAAGCAAGGTTGAACTAATTTTCGCTTGCCACAACTACTCGGATGAGAAGAAGGTAAGACTCGCCGCTGTAGAGTTTACCGATTATGCTTTGGTTTGGTGGGAACAATTATTGCAGACTAGGAGGAGATATGGTGAAGATCCAATTGTAACTTGGGGCGAGATGAAAAGGGTGATGAGAAGAAGATTTGTACCATCTTCTTATTACCGAGAGGTACACCAAAAGTTGCAGCGGCTCTCCCAAGGAACAAAGACAGTAGAAGATTACCACAAGGAGATGGAGATGCTCTTAATCCGAGCCAACATAGATGAGGAACGAGAGGCTTCCATGGCTCGATTCTTAAGTGGACTCAATAGAGAGATTGCCGACACTGTGGAACTACATCCATATGTAGAGATAGAAGACTTGGTGAACATGGCAATCAAGGTGAAAAAGCAACTTAAAAGAAAAGGGACTACTCGAAGCTTCTCAAATTCCAACTCTAAATGGAATTTAAAGTGGGAGAAACCTGAGGAAAAAAAGAAAAGCTTCAATTTCAAGAATAAGGATAAGAGTGCCAGCACACCTGAAGGTACTCATAATTCTTCTTCTTCTACTACCACTACTAGACATAGGGAGATAAAGTGTTTTAAATGTCAAGGGTTATGACATATTGCTTTTGAATGTCCTAATAAGAAGACTATGTTGTTGAAGGGTAGTGAAATTGTTTCGAAGTCTGAGAATGATAGTGATAACGAGGTACCACCATTGAAGGATAATTTTAGTGATGAGGAGAACATAGAATATGCTATGAGGGAAGAGTCTCTAGTTGTTAGGCGAGCCTTAAACCTTAAAGTTAAGGAGGAGAGTCTAGAGCAAAGGGAGAATATCTTTCACACTAGATGTATGGTAGGTGGAAAAATTTGTAGTTTGATAGTGGATGGAGGAAGTTATGCCAATGTAGCTAGCACTACTTTGGTAGAGAAATTGGGCTTGAAATGTGAGAAGCATCCTAATCCCTATAGGTTACAATGGTTGAATGACAGTGGGGCAATGAAAGTAACCAAACAAGTGAAGGTTGCTTTCGAAATTGGAAAGTATGTTGATGAGGTTGTGTGTGATGTAGTACCTACGCAAGCTGGGCACATTTTTTTGGGTAGGCCGTGGCAATTCGATAGGAGAGTTGTTTATGATGGGCATAGGAATAGGTATGCTTTTGAGTACAAGGGGAAGAAGCACACCCTAGCACCTCTATCTCCAAAAGAGGTGTACCTTGATCAATTGAAGATGAATAAACCTACAAATGAGGATATGGGAAGTGAGACTAACAAAAAGAATGAGGGAAAAGAGGCCATGAGAGAAAAGAATAAAAATAAAGGCCCAATGGAAAGTTAAAACACTTGTGAGAAAAACATGAGTGAAGTGAGGAGTGATAAGAAAAAGAATTTCTATGCAAAAATGAGAGATGTAAAATGAGCATGCTTATGCAAGAAAGCCCTAGTTCTCGTGAGGTTTAGGGAGTTTTATTTTTTGAAGCTAACCTTAACCCATGTTTGCCTAGTGTTTTTGTTTCTTTGTTGAAGGAATTTGAAAAAGTTTTCCTGGAGGAGTTGCCCAAAGGATTACCACCAATAAGGGGCATTGAACATCAAATAGACTTGGTGCCTGGAGCGAGCCTTCCAAACCTACCGACATATAGAAACAACCCTGAAGAAACGAAGGAACTTCAAAGGCAAGTGGATGAGCTATTGGCATTAGGATATGTGCGGGAAAGCTTAAGCCCATGTGGTGTACCGGTGTTGTTGGTTCCTAAGAAGGATGACACGTGGAGAATGTGCGTGGATTGCAGAGCCTTCAACAAGATTATGGTAAAGCATCATTTCCCTATACCTAGGTTAGATGACATGTTGGATGAATTGCATGGTTCTTGTGTGTTCACTGAAATAGACTTGAAAAGTGGATACCACCAAATTAGGATGAAACCTGGGGATGAATGGAAAACTGCATTTAGGACTAAGTATGGTTTATATGAATGGTTAGTTATGCCTTTTGGTTTGACTAATGTGCCTAGTACCTTCATGAGACTAATGAACCATATCCTAAGAACTTTTATAGGGAAATTCGTGGTTGTCTATTTTGATGACATATTGATTTATAGTAAAAATCTAGATGACCATGTAGAGCATGTTAGGGCAGTTTTAGAAGTTCTTAAGGAGGAAAAGTTATTTGCCAACCTTAAAAAGTGTACTTTTTGCATTGATCGACTAATATTTCTTGGCTTTGTTGTGAGTGCACGTGGTGTTGAGGTTCATGAGGAAAAGGTGAAGGCTATCCGAGAATGGCCCACACCTAAGAATGTTTCTGAGGTAAGAAGTTTTCATGGACTAGCTGGGTTCTATAGAAGGTTTGTGAAGGACTTTTCTACCATAGCGGCACCATTGAATGAGATTGTCAAAAAAGAGGTAGGGTTTAAATGGGGTAAGGACCAAGAGGTAGCTTTTCAAACTCTAAAAGATAAGTTATGTTCTGCTCCTATTCTTGTATTACCTAATTCTGACAAAACTTTTGAAATTGAATGTTTTATTGCAGGAAAAACGTCCCATAGCATATTTTAGTGAGAAATTGAATGGAGCTCAACTCAACTACTCGACGTATGACAAAGAGTTGTATGCCCTTTTCTGTGCTTTAGAGGTGTGGCAGCATTACTTGTTCCCGAAGGATTTTGTGATTCACACTGATCATGAGTCGTTGAAGCATATCAAGGGGCAATGAAAGCTCAACAAGAGGCACGCACGATGGGTTGAGTTCATAGAGACCTTTCCATACGTGATTTGTTACAAGCAAGGTAAGGAGAATGTCGTGGCCGATGCTTTGTTTCGGAGGTATGTCTTAATCACTACTCTTACTTCTAAGCTTTTGGGTTTTGAACAATTAAAAGACATGTATGTTAGTGATGATGATTTTGGTGAAATATATGCTGCATGTCAAAATGGAGCTTTTCATAAATTCTAAAAACATGAAGGATTTCTGTTTCGTGGACATAGGATATGTGTGCCCAATTGTTCGATTAGAGAATTGCTTGTTAGAGAGTCACATAGTGGTGGTCTCATGGGGCATTTTGGTGTGCATAAGACCTTAGATATTTTATTTGAACATTTCTTTTGGCCACATATGCGTAGAAATGTTGAAAAAATTTGTGCTAAATGTATTGCATGTAGACAGGCTAAATCTAGGTCTATGCCACATGGTTTGTACACCCCTTGATACGGAACCCCAAGATTAAAGAATCCGAAACCCCAAACACACAAGAAATATTGAACAATAATTGGAAAACAAGAACCCGCCCTACCAAACCCTTAGATAACTTGTATCTAAAAACGTAAAATTAGAAGGCTAGGGAAAGAGAAGAATAATCGCCACAAAGTATTTCTACTTTGATAAGATAATTCAACTCCTAATGCAACAAGAAGAAGAAATTGATTCCTCACCTTGCAAGAACACTCCTGGGAGCAATAGGAAAATTAATTCTCTCAATTGATTAAAAACTCAAATCTCTCTTACAAAAGAATTGATCCCCCTTTATATAAGGACTAGCGTTAGATCAAGAATCAATCTAAACCATTAAATATTAGGAAAGTAATCCTAAGGTTGAACACTAACCTTAAAAATGAAAATAGCAAAAATTACAAAACTGCCATTATAATCCGAAAATAGCTAAATTACGAAACTGCCATTATCATCCAAAAATAGCTAAAATTACAAAATTGTAATTCTAAGTTGTTTATTTTTAAAATTACGCCGTTTCATCTCCGCAACTCTCGAGCATCATTACGACTTTCATCCCTTGGTTGGACAACATGTTTAAATCATCATTAGGCCTTGGAAAAGTGTTCAAATCATTTGGAAACTTGAATCTATCTTCATCCATAATTCTTTTCACAAGTCCAAGCATTCCCTCTTTGATCTTCTTAACTCGAGAACGCACCATTGGTTTACTAGGCAAGATGATGTCATCATCTTTTGCTCCAATGCTAGAATATGACTTTATGATGCCCGCATCATTCCCTTCCTCTTCAAAAAGATTCGTCCTCGAATCTGAATCCTTATCGAAAGCAAAAATATCATAAACATTGAAAATAGCGGACTCATTGTACTCCCCCTGAAGGGAAATTTTGTATACGTTGTCATTGACTCTCTCAAACACTTGATACAGTTTATCTCTTCTAGGAAACCTTTTCTTCCTTAAATATACCCAATCCCAATCTCCTGGTTTGAATATCCTCCACGTGTCATCACATAAAAGTTTTCCAAAGGGACTCAAAAATTCCACATCCCTATCATATTTAATAATTCTAGGCACGCCATGCAATTTTGATTTCACATCAAAGTCATGCAATAAAGAGACAAAAACACTAGGCAAATCGGGGTTAAGGTTAGTTTCACAAAGCAAAAATTCTCGAAACCTCACTAATAATATTGCTTTCTTGCCTAAGAATGCACTACTAACTTCTCTCTCTTTTGCATTAAAACTATTTTTCTTTTCACTCATCTCACTTTTTTCTATTGCACTTTCTTCTTTATTTTTCTTACTAGTGCAATCACTCACCATTGGGCCTTTATTTATATTATTTTCACTTTTGGCCTCTTTACAGTCAATTTTTTTATTTGTCTCACTTCCCAAATCCCCATATGAACTTTTGGATAATTTCAATTGTTCAAAATACACCTCCATTGGAGATAAAGGTGCAAGTGTGACTTTCTTTTCATTATGCTCATGTCTCCAAGCTCTTGGTTACTCCCTCCTTGGACGTCTCCTCATAGACTGATTTGAGACTTCATCATCCTCGGAACTCGATGGCTCTATATATCGAGTTCGCGAACCATTTCTCCTTGGGTTATTTGTGGCGGTTATAGAGACATCATTTACCTTATCATTTAACTCATCCATCCTTATGTTTAACCCCCGAAATTTTCCTCTGAAGGCCTTATATAAGAGCTTTATGTCCGGTATCATCTCCTGTACGTTCTCTTCCTCGGAATGAGCGGCTTCTTTTCCTTCTCTTTGTGACATCTTAATTTCTACAAAACAAGATTAGTAAAAGAAAAATTTCCTTACTTCTCTCCCTCACGTGTTTCACTCTTTTTAATGGTAACTACACTCGTGTTTCACACAATTTTGGCTTTTTACCCTCAATGTGCTCACCACTCAAGCCTTTTACCACTCACAATCTCTTTAATCAAGTTGCACTTTAGAGTTAAACACAACAAATCAAAGCAAGAAAAACAAAAAG
>QANX01004567.1:66484-84964 GCA_003254975.1 Ochetophila trinervis
TGCCGAGAACTAGGAAGGGTCGAGATAGTATATTTGTTGTTGTGGATAGATTTAGTAAAATGGCGCACTTCATTGCTTGCCATAAAACTGATGATACAATAAATATAGCTGACTTATTCTTTAGAGATGTAGTGAGATTGCATGGGGTACCTAGGACAATAGTCTCGGATAGAGATGCCAAGTTCTTGAGTCACTTTTGGAATGTTTTGTGGGGAAAGTTGGGTACTAAGCTTTTGTATTCTACTACTTGTCATCCACAAACTGATGGACAAACAGAAGTGGTGAATAGAACTTTAGGTGCTTTACTGCGTTCTGTAGTTGGTAAGAGCTTAAAATCTTGGGAAGATTGTTTGCCTTTTCTTGAATTTGCTTATAACAGTACTATTCATTCTTCTACTGGATTTTCACCATTTGAGATTGTATATGGCTTTAATCCTTTAACTGTATTGGAATTGATGCCTTTACCTTTGAGTGAACTTGCTAACTTAGATGGACAAAAGAAGACGGACTTGGTTAAATCTATACACGAGAAGGCCCGACTACAGATTGAGAAGAGGAATAAGTTAACTGCACAAAAGGCTAATAAAGGGCGCAAGCAAGTGATATTTGAACCAGGTGATTGGGTTTGGGTACATTTTAGGAAGGAAAGGTTTCCTAACAAAAGGAAGTCTAAGTTGGATGCTAGAGGTGATGAACCTTTTCAAGTGCTCGAGAGAATCAATGACAATGCATACAAGATTGATCTTCCAGGTGAGTATAATGTGTCTGCATCATTTAATGTCGCTGATCTTTCTCCTTTTGACATGGATGCAAATTCGAGGACGAATCTTTTTGAAGAGGGAGGGAATGATGTGGGCATTGAGCGCTCTTCTAGCATGGATGTTCATGATAAGGACATTACATTGTGTAACACCCCGTCCGTGGGAAAATATTGAAAATTTCTCAAAGTTGACCGAGTTGACCAAGTTGACCAAGGAAGGGCTTGGGGTTGACTTTTTGTGTGAGCGTGCTATGGTTTTGACCGTGGTACCGTTGCGTAGAGCTAGTCGATACGAGTTCGTAGACTAGTAGTACGCTCGATTCTGAGTTAAGACGGAGAAGTTATGGCCGAAAGAGTGTGAGGGGTAATTTGGTAATTTATGCAAGAGGTGGGAAATGACAAAAATACCCTTAAGTTTATATTTAAATAATATAGAAGGATCTGGAAGAGGACACACGCACGCCACACGCACGCACGGCCCCCCTGGTTCATTCTCTCTCCTCCCGTTACCTTGCCGCCAGAGTTTCTTGCCGGAATTGGCCCGTTTCCAGCACCGATCAGCTGCGCCACTGCCTGGGTTTGGAAGCCCACTTGCCCGGCCACCTTTCCCTGCCGGTGGCAGCCCGTGAAACAGTCCAGATCGCCGGGAAAAGCGAGAAATCTGGTCAGCTACACTTTCGCGATTCGCCGAATTTCGGCGGAGTCAGGCCGACCCACTGCCCGGGAAAGGTTCGCCGGGACCTCCTCTCTCTTTTCCCACCGTTTTTGGGCCGTGAAACGCCGTGATGTCACCGGAAAAATGGGGAAAGTCGGTGGCTCCCATTTTCGCCGATCGCCGGTTTCCAGCGAGATTCCGGCGATGGGTCACCTCTTTTTTCCCTATTTTGGACCCCCTGAGTCCGATTCCGGTGTTCGTTCGTCTCAAATCTCGTTCGTTCGGGCAGTGGGAACAGATGAAGCTCGGCCGCCGCTTTCCGGCCACTTTGCGGCCACCACCGGCGGCGGATGGACGAGGTAAATTCTCGGTTGCGTTCTAAATTTCACGAGTTTCGTTTCGGTATATAATTTGCCTATTATAGATAAATATCGGAATTTACCCGGTGGTGAACAGTTTTGTCAGTACCTGTTAATTAGGAATTTTTGATGATTGGCGTCACAGTTATGTGTGTGGCGATGTTGGGGTAATTATTTGAAATGGTTTAGTACGCCGGGGTTGTAGGGTTCAGTTCTGTGATTGGATTTTGTAGTGGTTGATAGTAGTTATGGAAAACATAATATGTGGATATTGTTAAATGATTATGAGAGTTGTGATTTGAAATTAGCTGAAATTGTGAATTGGGTCGGCGATTACTTTTATTGAATTATTGTGTTTGGGAAATGATTTTGCTATGATGAGCATATATATATTATATGTTTATTGTGTATTAATCATTATAAATTGTGTTTGTGTGAATTGTAAATGAATGGTTTGTGATATTAATTTTGTTAGTGGGTGATGTGTGGAATTTATGTTTTATTATGTGGAAATTTATATATTGTGTATTTTCTTTGGATTAAATGCTGAATGTGTTTGATTGTAGCATATTTGTGTAAATATGCTTCCGGAACTACAGGTAGCTTGATCCCTTATAGAAAGGGTATGTAGGCAGCTCAGTTTTAGACTGAGCGCAGCTACACCGTACTTAAACAATATATTTGTTTAAGTGTTGAGTTATGTACCAATTTGTGGTTTAATTGTGTGGGACATGTTTGCTGGTAGAATAAATTGTTGTTTAGAAATGTTTTTCCCTGCAGGTTCGACTTTTAGTATTTTTTGGGAGTGTTAGAAACAGCCGAAATGCTGCCGAAATTTTTAATAAATCTCCGGCAGTAGTGAAACCTTTCGGTCTGTTAATTCTTACCCTTTTTAAAATTTTGTTTAGCGGGTTTTCACGACTGCTTGTGGCTTAGTGGCAACATTAAGTCACGCAGGCAGGATCTTTGCGGGTCGGGTCCTGTCACATTGCCAAGTGGACCAGTGACGCGTTCTCGAGCTAAGAAGATCAAAGAGGGAATGCTTGGACTTGTGAAAAGATATATGGATGAAGATTGATTCAAGTTTCCAAATGATTTGAACACTTTTCTGAGGCCTAATGATGATTTAAGCATGTTGTCCAAGCAAAGGATGAAAGTTGTAATGATGCTCGAGAGTTGCGGAGACGAAACGGTGTCATTTTAAAAATAAACAACTTAGAATGGCAATTTTGTAATTTTAGCTATTTTCAGATGATAATGGCAGTTTCATAATCTAGCTATTTTCGGATTATAATGCAGTTTCGTAATTTAGCTATTTTCGGATTATAATGGCAGTTTTGTAATTTTTGCTATTTTCGTTTTTAGGGTTAGTTTTCAACCTTAGGATTATTTTCTTAATATTTAATAGTTTAGATTGATTCTTGATCTAACCCTAGTCCTTATATAAAGGGGGATCAATTCTTTTGTAAGGGAGATTTGAGTTTTTAATCAATTGAGAGAATTAATTTTCCTATTGCTCCCAGGAGTGTTCTTGCAAGGTGAGGAATCAATTTCTTCTTCTTGTTGCATTAGGAGTTGAATTATCTTATCAAAGTAGAAATACTTTGTGGCGATTATTCTTCTCTTTCCCTAGCCTTCTAATCCACGTTTTTAGATACAAGTTATCTAAGGGTTTGGTAGGGCGGGTTCTTGTTTTCCAATTATTGTTCAATATTTCTTGTGTGTTTGGGGTTTCGGATTCTTTAATCTTGGGGTTCCGCATCAATCTTTTTTCTTGAAGTGATTATCACCTCATCTAGTATATAATTACAAACAATGGAATATTTCATGGATGAGATATGGGCCTACAGCCCATGTAAATAGGACCATTACTGGGATCCAAAAATTTCTACCTAGAAGGCAATAACCCCTTAAAATCATGTTCATGTCTCATTCCATAAGAAATGGGAAGAAAAGTTGAAAGAGCTTAAAACACAATTAAAAAACAAATCCCATTTATTTTAGTTTTCTTTCTCACTTAGCCATTTATTACATATATATATATATATGAGGTTGCACCTACTCACCTAATTAACTCTAGAAATTAACCTCATGTAGATGGGATTAGCTTTAGGACTTGTTTGGAAATTATGGGGAACCAAGTCAATATAAAAAGAGTAGATTCAATTGGGTGAGGATTCAAGGAAAAGAAAAGTTTTATCGAGTCATTTATAGAAATCCCATTTTTCCTCTAGAAAAAGAAAATTAAATTACTTTTATGTTTGTCAATGATCATGATTGAGCATGCTGTCAATTTCCCATATCATCCAACTGCGTGTGTAATTTTTCCGCTTTTGGATTCCATATATTATGCCAGCGGTTCAGTATGTAGTCTCTTTCACTAATTTCAAAGGCAGTTGGTTGACCTAAGGCCAGCAATATTTATATATATATATATTTGAACAAATGTGAGTCCCATAATATATTTGAATATAGAAATAGAGATCTAGATTATTATACACCCAAAAAAGAAAAGAAATCGAAATAAATTTATAAGATCAAAAGAATGAAATGAACTACTTTTGTTTTAGTAGTAATACATAGGTATGACCAAATAAAAATTAAATAAAAAATACAATGATCACTATATAAATGAGAGTCATGTGCGGTGTCCATTATCATTCATAGGACAAATAAGCCGTACATTCAAAATGGATTGCAACATGTAGGGCTGTAAAGCAATTCGTGATTGGCTTGAAATCAATTTGGTTTTAGTTTGTTCCAACTCGACACATTGTTAAAATGGTATATTTTGAACAATAAATGACGTTCACGAGCAAGAAATTTAGTTCATGAATAAGTCATGAGTACTTTGATTTTGTTACTTATACATATTTATATAAAACTTATTTTATTAGTTTATGTGTGGGAAGATCTAATTCTGACCAAGTAAGTTGACGAATGTTATCATGATTAGAATGTTTGACTATTTTGATCAGAATTCTTAATCTATTCATTTATTCGGTTTAGTCCAACTTTTATGATTGATGCTCGAATGTAGATTTGTAAATGGATCTCTAATATAAATCTGGTCCTTGAAAGGTTTGGACATCCAAAGCTTAGAGCATCTTTAAACAATCGATCAAGGAATGAGTTTCGAACGTGACTAGCAAGAAGCTCAATCACGAGGCTTTGTGGTCCAGCCTTTCAGGATTGAGGGCCTAGTTTTCTAGGAGGATTAGAAAATCTAAAAGTTCTAAGACATTATAAATACTCTTTTAAATTATTGAGGTAAGGATCTTTTTATTCGAACCCTAGAGAGATCACTTTATTTGTAGCTTCCATAAACACATGTGACTTGAGCATTAGAGTGTTTTAGACCGGTACCTCATTGGTGCCCCAAGACCTTTATGCTTGTTGTTTTTTGTAGGAATAAGGTCGAATATGGAAGATCAATTTTGCACCACTATAGTTTGGCATGCCAGATAAAAAATATATGCGTGAAGAAACCCAAAACCAAAAAACTTCATGGAGGTTTATAATTGGTGGCGGTACGATATCCAGTATGTCAAACCCCAATCCAGAGAAAATCCATGTCTCTGAGCGTGAGTTACAAAAATATTTCCACATAACTAAAGATGTTCTTTCACCTGGTGGACAGCGAGTGTTGATCTCCCTTTTCATTTTACTGTTCCAAGTCTATAGCTTTATGATGGAAGTACATACCCAAAGAAACACATATTGTGTTAACACAACTCGATGGTTCCACTTGGAATACTCGAGGATAGGAGAGGCTATGATATTCAAGATGTTCGCCAACAACTTTGAAGGACCCGCACTTACTTGGTAGTATAGTCTAAAGCTACGATCTATCGATTCCTTTGGAGACCTATCCATAAGTTTTCAAGGGTAGTTTTCCCTCAGTATGAAGGTGAGTAAGAAGCCCAACCAACTTTTTTCCATGGTTCAGCACAAAAACCAATTGTTGAGGTCTTACACCCAATGTTTTAACAATAAGATGTTGGAAGTAACCGATTTTCACGACTCAGTGGCAATGCAGACATTCAGAAAAGGTCTAATCAATGGGACCCCATTTGATGACTTTTTCACAATGAGAACACCAAAAAAGGTGGTCGATGTCTTGAGTCAGGTGTCTGAATTTGTTAAGCTAGAGAATGATTGAAGGATGTCCAAAGGGGATACCAATTGATACTAATTGGGCTCTGATACCAATTGATTCCTCACTTTGCAAGAACACTCTTAGGAGCAATAAGAAAATTAATTATTTCAATTGATTTCTAAAATCTATATTGTCTCTTACAAAGGAATTGATCCCCCTTTATATAAGGATTATGGTTAGATCAAGAAACAATTTAGACCATTAAATATTAAAAAAGTAATCCTAAGGCTGAAAACTAACCCAAAATAAATAAAATACAAAAATAGCTAAATTACGAAATTGCCATTATAATCTGAAAATAGCTAAAATTATGAAACTGTCATTATAAAATGCTTAATTTTAAAATGATGTCGTTTCATCTCCGCAACTCCTGAGTATCATTACCACCTTCATCCCTTGCTTGGACATCATGCTTAAATCATCATTAGGCTTCAAAAAAGTGTTCAAATCATTTGGAAACTTGAATTGATATTCATCCATAATTATCTTCACAAATCCAGGCATTCTCTCTTTGATCTTCTTTGCTTGAAAACGCGTCATTGGTCCACTTGGTAAGATGATGTCATTATATTTTGCTCCAATGCTAGAATATGTCTCTATGATGCCTGCATCATTCCCTCCATTTTCAAAAAGATTCATCCTCGAATTTGAATCCATATCGAAAGGAAAAATATCAGAAACATTGAAAGTAGCAGACTTATTGTACTCACCCTGAAGGGCAATTTTGTATGCGTTGTCATTGACTCTTTCAAGCACTTGAAACAAATCATCTCCTCTAGAATCCAACTTCGTTTTCCTAAGGTTAGTAAACATTTTCTTAAATGTACCCAAACCCAATCTCCTAGTTCGAATATCTTCCGCGTGTCATCCCAAAAGACTTTCCCAAAGGGACTTAAAAATTCCAAATCCCCATCATATTTAATAGTTCTAGGCACTCACGCAATTTTGATTTCTCATCAAAGTCCTGCAATAAATAGACAAAAACACTAGGCATATCAGGGTTAAGGTTAGTTTCACAAAGCAAAACCTCTCGAAACCTTATTAACGATATTGCTTTCCTGCCTAAAAATGCACTATTGACTTCTCTCTCTTTTGCATTAAAATCTTTTTAATTTCACTCTTTTCACTTTTCTCTATTGCACTTTCCTCTTTATTTTTCTTACTAGTACAATCACTTACCATTGGGCCTTTATTTATATTATTTTCACTCTTGGCCTCTTTACACTCAATTCTTTTATTTGCCTCACTTCCCAAATCCCTATGTGAACCTTTTGATAGTTTCAATTGTTCAAGATACACTTCCATTGGAGATAAAGGTGCAAGTGTGACTTTCTTTTCATTATGCTCATGCCTCCTAGCTCTTGGTTCCTCCCTCCTTGGACATCTCCTCATGGAATCATTTGAGACTTTATGATCTTTAGACACCGATGGCTTTATATCTCTAGTTCGCAAACCATCTCTCCTTGGGTTATTTGTGGTGGTCATAAAGACTTCACTTACCTTATCATTTAGCTCATCAATCTTCTTGTTCAACCTCTAAAATTCTCCTTTGAAGGCTTTGTAAAAGAGCTTCATGCCTGGTGTCATCTTCTTTTTGAGCTCTTCCTCTTAATGAGCGGCTTCTTTTCCATTTCTTCTTGACATCTTAATTTCTACAAGACAAGATTAGTAAAAGAAAATCCTTACTTCTCTCCCTCACGTGTTTTACTCTTTTTAATGGTAACTGTGCTCGTGTTTCACACAATTTTGGCTTGTACCCTCAATGTGCTCACCACTCAAGCCTTTTAACATTCACAATCTCTAGAATCAAGTTGTACTTTAGAGTTAAACACAACAAATCAAAGCAAGGAAAACAAATAACAATTATCACAATATCAAAACCTAACCAAAGAAAGAAAATAGATCAAAAGGAAAGCAAAATAATAACTAGAGTAATGGAAAGCAAAGATTACCCTAAGCAAAAATAAAAACTAAAAAAATTTAGAATTTTTTTTTTAGATGCCTTGAGGACAGAGCCGCCCAGGTGTGACCCCAAGTACGACCCTAGGTGCCTGGTAGTGCAATTAGGGTTATTTTTATTTTACTTTTTATTTTTACTTATTATCTTCTTGAATAAAAAAAAAAACAAATCAACAAGATAAAAATAAGACGCACGGATCAAACACAACCTTTTTTTTTCTTTTTTTGGGAATCAAAGCATTATGAACGAAGAACACAAAGAAATTGAAAACAAAGATAGATAGGTACTTATCTCAATCAATGCTCTGATACCAATTGATGCGGAACCCCAAGATTTAAGAATCTGAAACCCCAAAACACACAAGAAATATTGAACAATAATTGGAAACAATAACCCGCCCTACGAAGCCCTTAGATAACTTGTATCTAAATATGTGGATTAGAAGGCTAGGGAATGAGAAGAACAATCACCACAAAGTATTTCTACTTTGATAAGAGAATTGAACTCCTAATGCAACAAGAAGAAGAAATTGATTCCTTACCTTGCAAGAACACTCTTCGGAGCAATAAGAAAATTAATTCTTTCAATTGATTAAAATCTAAAATCTATATTATCTCTTACAAAAGAATTGATCCCCTTAATGTATCCCTTTCCCACCTGATTAAGCATTTATGATGTCAGAAAGATATGAGATGGCCGGGAAAAATGATTGGTAACCCACGCGATTGTGACAATACCAAATACTGCACCTTGCATGGTGATTACGACCATCTAATCGAGGATTGCAAACACTTGATGTGGGAAGTGAACAAGCTAGCAATTGAGGGTAGCCTAAAGGAGTTTTTCACTAGCAGTGGGCAAGGTCCATTTGTAGGAAAAGAAAAGAGAATCCAGGATACAAGGTCGGGTGTGAGCGAGGATCAGCTGGAGGAAGAGGCAGTTGATGCCACTGTGAAACAACTAGGTTTAAATAATGCAAGTAAACAATTTAAGCTTCAAAATGAAACTAAGCACTCTTAAACTTAAATAAGAAAACTATGAAACAAATAAGCTTAAATAAAGCAATTGTGCAACAGTTATGCATAAGTAACGCAGGGAAACAATTGAGTCTTAGATTTGACAACTAAGCAAGTTTAACGCTTGAATATCAGTTAATCCTCACTCACACGTGACCTTGAATCCTCAATTCTTTTTTCTTTTCCTATAGATGGACCTTTCCCACTGGTAGTGACAAACTTTTTCAGGCTACCCTCATTTGCCAGCTTGTTCATTTCCCAGATCAAGTGTCTGCAATATTTGGTCAGATGGCCGTAATCACCATGGAAGGTGGAGTACTTGCTATTGTCACCATCGCGTGGGTCGCTAATCATCTTTCCTGGCCATCTCACATCACTATGACATCATAAATGCTCAATCAGCTGGGAAAGAGAGACATTAATTCTGTATTCCTTGAAAAGATTAGGCATTTCAGGTGCATTTGTTCTTTTAGCAGACCTAGGGACAAAAAGTATGTTTGTGGGGACTAGTGCTCTTGATTTCCAAACGAAGGTGGAAGTGTTAAAAAGCAAAAAAAATGTGGTTCGATCCTGCTATATGGAAGCCACCAAGGGGAAGTTGACTGCCAAATAGCAACCAAAGTTCCTTGTGGTCCTCACGGTGGACCTTGGTAACAATGATGAGGATCAGGTTGAGGAGTATCGATCGACCCTGACCGTCTAGATTGGACAGTGAGGATCAGAGCTTGCTTATTAGCCGAGACTATGGAAATGCTCATTGGTTTCCTAAAGGAAAGGATACATTGTTTCACTTGGGATGCAAACAATATACTGGAGATTGACCCAGACGTAATCACCCATAAATTGAACATTGATTCTCCATTGAAACTCGTCAAACAAAAAAAAATGAGGTTCGCTTTGGAGAAAAACCAAGCTATAAATGAAGAAATTGACAAACTCCATGATAATGGGATGGTTAGAGAAAGTTCATTACTTTGATTGGTTTGTGAATTACATGATCGCAAAGAAGAAGAATGGAAAAAATAAGGTGTGTATTGATTTTACCAATCTTAATAAAGTATGCCTGAGCAATAGTTTCCCCTTCCCCATGTTTGATCGATTGGTGGATGCTATCACAAACCATGAGATGATGAGCTTCCTCAACGCTCTTTCAAGGTACAACCAAATCCTATTGCATCTAGATGACCAGGAAAAAACGTCTTTCATGACCTAAAGGGTAATCTTCTGCTACAGGGTTATGCCTTTTAGACTAAAGAATGTAGGAGCTAGTTACTAGCTTCTAATGAATAGGATGTTCGAAGACCAACTGGGGAAGTCAATGGAGGTCTATATCAATGACATGCTAGTAAAGTCGAGAAAGGCCGAATATCTTCAGGCAAACTTTCAACGTGTTAAAAAAATACAAACTAAGGTTAAAATGACCAAGTGCACCTTCGAAGTAGCAGCAGAGAAGTTCCTCGAACACCTGGTCACCCAGAGAGGAATTAAAGCAAACCCAACCTAGATAAGAGCATTGATAGAAATTACATCGCCCATGAGCAAAAAGGATGTCCAGAGGTGGCTGCGCTAAGCATATTCATATCAAGGTCATCTGATAAATGCCATGACTTCTTCCGAATTTTGAATTGAAAGACCAATTTTGAATGGAAAAAAGAGTGCACAAAGGTATTCAGGGATCTGAAAGAATAACTTGGGTCGCCTTTATTATTAGTGAAACTGAAGCTCGACGATGTTTCAAATTTATATTTGGCAGTTTTTGATTATGCTGTAAGCTTGGTTCTAATGAATTATGAGGATAAGGAGCTGAGGCCGATTGTGACGACCAGAATCTGGAGCCAGGGTAAGTGTAGACGGGAGCAGGGCACTGGCAGGCTACCTTACTGGCAGAGATCGGTGTCCAATCCCACGTCGCCCGGGTGTAGAATGGTGTGAAATAGTAATGGTTCAAATGTAAAGTGAGTACTTTCTTAACAACCAAGGCTTTTTCAGAGCCCTTGGCTTCAGGGTTTGAAAGAGCTCTAGAGTTAAGCGTGCTCCAGTAAGAGCATTTCTGGGATGGGTGACCCCCTGGGAAGTCTGACCAAAAAACTCTGTATCGTCTGAAGTGGCCCCAGGGGGTCACCCATCCCAGAAATGCTCCAACTGGAGCACGCTTAACTCCAGTGCTCTTTCAAACCCTGAAGTCAAATGCTCTGAAAAGGCCTTGGTTATTAAGAGAGTGCTCATTTTATTTTTGAACCATTACCATTTGACACCCTTATACACCTGGGTGATGTGGGATTGGATACCGATCTCTGCCAGTAAGGTAGCCTACCAGTGCCAAGCACCCGCCCACACTTACCCTGGCTCCAGATCCTGGTCGTCACACTGATCTTTTATGTCAGTAAGGTACTCCTGGATGCAGAGACTCAATATTTGAACTTTGAGAACCTCACTTATTCCCTCGTAGTGTCAGCTTGAAAGAAGCCCTGAAAGTGATGGCCGATGCATGAAGGTTTTTATAGTAACGACTCTGGATGTTGATCAATGGCTTGACGGATAAAGTTGCAGGGTTTTTACTGGCCGACAATCATGAAAGATTCTGAAAGGTATTTTCAAGATTGCAAGAATTGTCACCGATTTTCCCCTTTATACCTTGTCCTGTCCAACGAGTTAACCTCGGCTATGACGCCATGGCCTTTCATCAACTGAGGGTTTGGTTTTTTCAAGCCTTTTCCTCAAGCTTCGGGGCAAAATAAGTTCATTTTGGTAGCGACTGATTATTTCTCCAAGTGGGTTGTTGTGGTAACAATTGATAACTCGCAAGTGCACGAATCAACAAATAATAAAGTGGTTTTTCTGAGAAAACCGATATCGATCCCAGAAGAAATAATGTCTCTAATCTTGAAATTAAACCAATTGTTGACTAAATTAATAAAAGTAAAAGAGATTTGTTTGTTTGGTTGAGTGATTGTTGTTTAAGTAGCAAAACAATAAAAGTATGGCAGCAAGAGAAAGTTCAAGGATTTGATGAAACAAGGATTATGACTTCACCACTATTACTCCTATTTAGCCCTAATGCATGATAGATTCATAAGGCTAACCCCCCTTACCTCAATGCATTCTAGTCTAGCAAGCAAGAGGTATTTAATTATTCCTAATCTAAATACCAAAATTTAAGCCCTAAAACATGCAAACCCAATAATCTCTTGTCAAAGTTGTCACTAAGGCATGCAATATTCCTATAACCATGTATTTCATTGCCCATCCATATTATATCCCTTATTCCTAAGCCAATATAATACAAGATATATAGACCTTTTCATGGAAGCATTAAGATTTACAATGAAATATTAACCATGAATATGAATCAAACTCAAATATGCATTAAAAGCTAGTCACTGATAATGGGTTCCGGATTATCAGTTCTAAGCTCAAGAAGTTTTGCAGCAGGTGGGAGGTCAACATTCGTTACTTCATTCCCAAACATCCACAGAAAAATGGTCAAGCCAAGATGACTAACAAGACTATATTGAATACATTAAAAAAGCATTTAGAAAAGGTCAAAGGGATATGGGTGGAAGAGTGACCATGAGTATTGTGGTCTTATTGAACTAGCATCCAAGAGCCAATAGGTCCAACCTTTTTCTATTTGGTATATGGGACTAAGGTGGTTATCCCGGCTGAAAGAGCAGAAAAGACAATCCGAACTGGTGGGCAGCTAGAACCTTTCAACTATAAGATGATGCATAGTCTCTAGATTATTTAGAGGAAAAGCGTGAAGCAGCGGAAATAAGGCATGGGCATTACCAACAGCTCACAGCCAATACTACAACTTAACAATCCACCGAAGGCAATTTTAAGTCTGCAATCGAGTGCTCTGTAGGTTCTTTCAGAACACACAAGAGCTAAATGCAGGAAAGCTTAGATCCAATTGGGAAGGCCTTTACACAGTTATCTTGATTCCTTAGCCTTGAACATATTGTTTGCAAAATGCATAGGGCAAGGAAGTCCTGCATTACTGAACTCCGAACACTTGCAAATTTTTCACACCAACTCTTTTTTTACTTATTATTTCCCATGTCATTTTCATTTTCCTTATTATTTCATGATGGGGAGGCTAAAGGTATACCAGCCAATCTCAGTCTAAATATTTTATGTTTTTCTACGAATAATCAGAAAAATCTTCAAAATCCCTTTTCATATTCTCATTATGTGTAAGTCATTTTGTGAAAATTCTTGCATCCAATAAGTTAGTATGTTAGCACAAATATAATATGGAACGCCATCTTATGTATGGAAAAACTACGAACTGACACGGTCGGGAAAACTATGACAGTCTTGGACGGAAAAAATAACAAACCAGACATGATGGAAAGCATACTCTCTGTCCAGGGAAAACTACAAAGAATTCTCAAACTACTAAGCATCGCACCTTGCTCATATGCAAGGAGCATGCTTACAGTTTTGCATGTAACCTCAGTGTGGGGTACCTAGCTGAATTGGTAAGTGGTGGATCATGAGTAAGAAATTAAAATAAAAATTGGGTCTGAGTATCATGAAGGTCTGACCTTTTGAATAAAAAAGGTCGGATAGGTGTTTCTGTTCAAGTAATTTTTCATATTATAATCAAAAAGAAATTTGTGAATTTATTTAGCTAATACTAGTGTAGAAGTCTAAAATCTTGGTTTCTCATTGCAATATCGGAAGTTAGGGTGTCTGAACACCTTGCATCAAAATACAAAACAAAATAAAAAAAAGGAAAGAGTAGGTACATAAAAAACTCAAAAGTAAAAAAAATAATAAAAGCTCCTTCTCAAAAAACTCAATTTTGGAAGGATGGCTGGTTTACCTAAGGGGTGGTACTCGCTGCTGCTACTTCGTTTAAGATTGAGGTCAGTGCAAGCTTTCTCCTTGGCCTGAGTTAGAGTAAGGATGCTTTTGTTTGAGAAGTCGTGGGCAAATCCCATGACTTCTCCCTCAGTGGAAGAATTAGAGTAGGTGTAAAGGTCAAAAAAGGAAGATGGGCTCATTGGGGGATCGTTCTCGCTTGGCTTGTAGTATTTTTTCTTTCTCATATGTATTCTTATAATGATAAGTTTCTTCTGATTCATCTCGGTGACCTTGTTTGCCTTCCGAATCAACTTTTCAGGCTCATCCACCTTAGGCACAATCTCATATCCTCAGCCCGTGTGAAGTTTCCTTGATTAGAGGCCCAACTCGTTCTTTTCCATAGCTTTTGTCTCCTCTGCTAGACATAGTTTCAACTCGGTCAGCTCTGCAATAAACCTTAGCATGTTCAAAGACCTTGACCAAACTCTTTGTGAGAAGCCTCAGGCTCTGAGACTTTCTTCTCCATCAAGATCAGATGTTTGGTCAGGCAATTGTTTTCCTTCTACGTCTCAAGCATCTTGCAGGTCACCATTACTATGTTCTGAGCCACCTACAATCAGGCAATAAAGGTTAGTCCAAGCAAAATATAAGAAAGATCATAAATATGTCTAGTACAAAAAATAGTACCTTCTGAAGCATCAAGCCTGCTTCTTGGCAGAGGTGATCCTCATGCACATCCTTAAGTTTGGCAGCATCGATTGAGATCAGGATCTGGTAAAGCAGCTCAGTCCAGTTCTACGGATTGTTGTGGAATGAAGTTCCCTCCTGGTAGCTAAGTTTGATAGCCCTTCTATCATGGTCTCTTGGAGTTTTGCTTTCTTGGGGGCAAGAGGCTGTTCCTCCATGGTCAAGTCGATAGCACAAGGGTTGATCTCTAAGCTCTTACCTCTGTCTTCCAGAATGATTAGGTGGCTGGCCAGATGAGGGGTTGCTTTAGGAGTCTATGCAGCAGTTTTCTAGGCTGATTTACCTTTTTTATGGGCCTTTTCCTTGCTCTGTAGCCTTGGCCTTCCTCTGAATTTTGAATATTGTGGCCTTTGCTATAATAGTCTTGTTCTCTATTGTTTGAAAAGTTCTGGTAAGATATCAGGCCATACATGAGACTAGGAGTTAGTAATCGAACTCCAAGAAACGTAAATACAATGTCTGAGCTAATCACACTTTGATTGGCTTGGATGGAAGGAATAAGAGGAGAGGATATCCATGAGAATATCATTCGGGTCTGGATGGAGTTTTGCAGTGACAAGTTATGTTTTGGATAGTAGTTTCCTCAAGTTAAGTTCGCTCGGAGGTAGATTTTCAAGTGATAGCATTGAAATTTTCTCTTCAATAGTTAGCGAGTTTGGTTCGTGGTTGAGGTGGCGATTAGAAAAGAAAAATTGCATTAGTTTGTCTATGAAATATTTTTGTTGCCTTTGTTCGAGTGAAGGCCTTGCCAAAGTTGAGGTTCCAAGTATTTCGGATAGGCCTCAAACTCGAGCTAGGATAGTTCTGCCCCTGGTCGCCCTTGATAAAAAAAAGTAGGAGTGCTGCCAATGTTTGCTGCAGGTGGTGGTATCCAGTAGAAGCTTCCTTTTCTTCTAAGCAATAGAGAGATATTGGTGCTTTTCATCCGAGTTCTTTTACAAAGAGTAAAAGTATAGAAGGACGGAATGTGTTAAAGTAATGGCTCGTGTCTAAGACAAAATCATTAGTACGAAGAGTATTCATCAGGTGTTTGGTTTAAGTTGGGTTGGGGATAGGTAGAAGAACGAAAATGTCTTCTAAATAAATGAGTGGATGGGAAATCGAAGTCTGATCCTAAAAAGGATCTCGTAGAAGCAATTATAAATATCCCGAGGTGAGGAGGCAGGTTCATCTTCGTTTAGAGGATCAATAATGACATTGGTAAGGTGGTATTTGCCCTCAATGGTCAGCAGCTCCTAGCTTGTGGTAATTTTGGGGTGGTAGTAGGAAGGTTCCCTTTTCTTTTCTCCTTTATTTCCTCTAGAAGATTGGGCCACTTCACCAAACGAATTCCTATGAGTAAGGCAAATCTCAAGCTTATTTCCTCATGGATCTAACCAGTCCTAATCATTTACAATATTCTTCATGATCTTAGTAGGATGGGTTAGTAGAGTGTTGGTTTCTTTAGGGTGTGTTTCCTACATAAAGGTTATCCGAGTTTCGGCCACTGGATAAATTGTCCCAGTGACCTATTGGTTTAATGGCAGTATAACTGTCCATTGAGATATGGGCTTGGCTATGGTCAAACAAATTGGAAGACACATTTGTTTGAAAGAAAAGTTTGTAACAAAATTTGAAGAATTTGAAGGACAAATAAAAAACGAGAAAGAAATGAAAGTGAAAAAGGATCAAAGAAGAGAAACAAACCGTAAAATGGGAAAACGAAGAACATAGGTTTTAGAAGGAAGTAGGAAATTCAAGGTTGAATACTCAAAGCAACTGAGTAGTTCTTTTGGAAGCTTCAGAACATGCAAACTGAACCAGATAAGTAGTTAAAAGTGGCAAGAGAATCGCCGGTGGCCAGGAAATGTTCGAAAGAAATTTGTGCAGAGGAGAAAGGGTTGATTTCATAAGGGAGTGATTTCAGAAAGTAGTGACACTTCAAATCTGCAGAGCTTTTGTTGTTCAGAAAGGAGTACTTATACAGATTTGAGCAGCCGAGATACAAACCTGAATACTTAAATGAAGGGTTCAAATTAATATAGGTCAAAGACTTTTTTCCTTTTTTACTCCGACTGAACAAGTTAATTATTTCAATGGAGTGGGGGGCTAACTGTGTGGGTAAATCTGATACGGACTAAGTAAGCTCAACGTATGTTATCATGATCAAAATGTCCGACCATTTTGATTAGAATTCTTCATTTGTTTGCTTATTTAGTTTAGTCTGACCTTTATGATTGATACTCAAATGTTCGGACATCCAAAGGCTTAGAACATACATAAGAAATCACTCAAATACAAGTTCCCAATGATACTAGCAGCAAGCTCAGTCACGAGACCTTATGGTCCAGCCCATCAGGGTTGGGGGCCTGATTTTCTAGGGGAATTAGGAAACCTAAAAGTCTAAGACACTATAAATACCATTCTAAGGTATTGAGGTAAGGATCTCCGAATTTTAACCTTAGAGATATTACTTTCTTTCTAGCTTCGATAAACATATTTGAATTGAAGGTCGGAATGTCTTAAGAAGGTACCACATTGGTTCCCCAAGACCTTTATGCTTGTTCTTTTTGGCAGGAGTACGTCAGCAGACAAATGAGCTATTTCGCACCACTACAATTTAACATATTAAACACTTGTAATATGTAGATAATATTTTTGTATCTTATTTTATGAACTTTTTAATTTTATTAAAATATTAATAGAATAAATGAAATTTATTATTAAAATAAAAATTAAATAATTTCAAATGTTCAAATTTTGTTATTTAAGGGAGCTTAACTAAACTAAGCTCAAGCTTTTCGTTTAAGTTTGGAATGTTGTATTATTAGTATGTATGGTTTTAAATTGTCTTAAATTAAAATGTATTGTATTAGCCTATATAACTATTGGACAGTATTTGGTACATAATTGTATTAGTCTATATTATTACTCTAATGTGTTTGGTGCAAAATTGTACTTTATTAGTTTTGAAAAAATTTAAAAATAAAAATAAACTAAATAAATTTATGAGATTATTACTTATATAGTATTTTATACTTTACCAAAAAAAAATTGTAAAATGCATATTTGTACAAAGTTTAAAATTTTTAAAAATTATTTAAAATTGTAACATTTGAATTAACTTTTTGAAGAGAGATTGTATGCTTCCACCTTGAAAAGTAAAAGGAAAGAAATCAGTGTTATTAAAAAACTAAAAAAAGAAAACAAAAATAAATGATATTAAAAAATCAAAACAAAAAAACATATATAAAAACAAAAAACAAAAAGGATAAAAAATCAAAAAGGTAGCCCAAACATTACATGGATTATATAAACCAATACCCTTCCCCTCCATATTATGTGTAACAGTTGGGTCCAACAGTATATAATGTTTCTCGATTAACGTGGATAAAATACAGTGTATGTAAATAATGTATAATATACTATAATTCATTGTCCACGGTGACTTTTGTCCCAATTTTATTTATTATTATTACCAAAAAAAAAAAAAATCATTCAATAGTTATTCTTGAAAGTATCCATTTTAACCCATGTCATTTTATATACATATATGGGGAATGTGACTATTTTGAATATTTTTCACATCATTATACTTCCACTAAAAACTAAAAATAGTGATATGGGCATCGAACGCTCTTCTAGCATGGATGTTCGTGATAAGGACATTACGTTGCCAAGTGGACCAGTGACGCGTTCTCGAGCTAAGAAAATCAAAGAGGGAATGCTTGGACTTGTGAAAAGAATTATGGATGAAGATCGATTCAAGTTTCCAAATGATTTGAACACTTTTCCGAGGCCTAATGATGATTTAAGCATGTTGTCCAACCAAGGGATGAAAGTCGTAATGATGCTCGAGAGTTGCGGAGACGAAACGGCATCATTTTAAAAATAAACAACTTAGAATGGCAATTTCGTAATTTAGCTATTTTCGGATTACAATGGCAGTTTTGTAATTATTTCTATTTCCGGATTATTTTTATTTAGGGTTAGTTTTTAGCCTTAGGATTACCTTCCTAATTTCCTTAGGATT